>JBCEWC010021597.1:0-10395 GCA_038996855.1 Solanum aculeatissimum | reverse complement strand
GATAATTGCTATGTGTTATGTGAATCCATGCTTATCCCATTCCCGACAACATCCCCATAGCTTGAGTCCAAAGCCCCTTTTCCCTTAGAGTTTATGTGTTATGTGTTTAGCTTCCGCGCTTCCGAACCGATGATGAATGTGATGATGCTATGATGGATTGATTGAGGACTTTCAGGTTCTCCTTCGCCATGTCACATCTAGGCCCCTATCCAGGTCGTGACAGGTTCATACAATATCAACTTGAAATCATGTAATTGTAATGAACAGATGCACAATTAAGTAAAACAATATCAATTGAATTATAGTTAAAATAACCCTTGAAGTAACTCATGAACGCTAGATGGAATTTGAATAAAATTATGTGTAAAATAATAAAATCATCAATTTAATATTAATTGATGCATAATTAATATAATAATAATAACATAAATCATAATTTTTGTAACTGGATTGAAAATCATCAAAACCCATAAAGTTTTTGAAGATCCATAATTGAAATTTGATTGATAAAGTACATAATTGGTGGGGCTTCATGGATTAATGGATTCCATAGATAAATACCCACATACCTTGAGTGAAATCTAGGAGAACAATTAAAGAAAATACATTGGAGCATGTTGAGCCCTAATTGAACTTCAATGGAGCCTTGGGAGAGAAAGACTTAGGTGAATTTTGAAAGAATTTGAGAATGAATGAGAACTAGAGACTTCTTAATGGGTAAAAATGGTTATAAGTCAATTATAGGGTTAGAACAACGTAGTTTAGGAGTTAGGAGGCTAGAAAAGATTGAAAATACACTGCATTAAAGATTTTCCATACAAGGACCATGAGGGTTATCTACGGACAACAAATCCTCATGTAGACCATAGACCTTAGTCCTAGAAACTACCTTAGATTCCTGCCTTCTAATGTTCAATGCACAAGACCTTGTATAAATCATTAATCAATCTACAAACCATTTTTTTGGTCCATAAATAAGGGTTCAGAAGGATGAAAAGTGACCCTGAATCACAAATTAGATCCACGATCAGTAAATTTATTGACAACCCATACATTGCCTTCGTTGAACCGCTGGACACTTAGCTATATTTCCAAATCTGAGGAACTATCTATCAATTAAATCTACTACCGGTAGTATAAATCAAGGGTTGTCTTATTTAGCCGTAGATTGACATTTAGAAACCCATATTTACCCCAAGTTTCAAGCCAACACCATGACCCTTTTGTATGGATCGTAATTCCTTACACAATCCATAAACACCCTTCGTATTTCATACAATTTGTTTGAAAATTTTCCAAGTATCAAAGGTCATATATGACCCATATATATGACCCATAGAACTATCTATGATCCCTAAACAGTGCTCAAAGATTGTTGCACCATATACAATTTTATGCCTTTTTTTTGCATTTTCATACTTTCTCACTTACGAGGTCTTACATAATTTATAAGGTCACTGCATTATAAGTAATGAGAAAGCTCATAAATCAACTTAGTAACTTTGTGGGATATAGACCATAATCCACAATAAGACCATGAAAGCTGTCACAACCATAGCTAGGCCCTAGGTGTGACATAATGTTCACAACTTTGAAGGGCTACAATTTCACGACTCGACCTTCCAGGTCATGATGGTGACTATTAGATCCCACTTACAGGAAAGCCAACCCATACCCACGATACCTGTCCTGTATAACTATGCACAATGCTAACTAATAACATAAAACAAAGCCAATAACAGTCTACCCTAGAACCTTGAAACCACTGACACAAAGCTATTGTAGACTCACAATGAAAAGAAAAAATATATACATAGCCATAAATATTACCCAAAATGAGCTCCTACATATACAAGTCAAAACTATAATGTACAAGGCCAGTGTCTAAATATAAAAGACAACCCACTGTACAGAAGGAGACTGCAAAATATCCCAAAATTGTTGGTGCTCACCCAAGATCTCCTGAAGTATCTACAAGCCCCTAGATCAATGGCCACAACTCTTACCTATACCTACACCACGAGTAGATGCAAAGATATAGGGGTGAGTACCAGTGAAAGAAACCTAATAGGCACCATTTAATGACTGAGTAAAATATAGTAAGTATGATAAGAAAATATAATAAAATACCGTAGTTCAAGCTATCGAAACCCAATTCAAGAGATACACATAGTGGGAAACCCAACTCATGAGATACACATATCAAAATACAAGCAATATGCAATGATATCGACTGATGAAACTTAAAGATCAAGTGTCAACTATGTCTATGGAACCTGAAGGCCCAATTGAGCAGAACTAGAAGAACTAACTAAGCAGACATAGAAGAGACTACTGAGGAGGACAAACAATGTACTACAAAACTAACTGGAAAACCCCAAGGAGAACCATATCATAACTGTCACACGATCATGGTATGGTGTTGTACATAGGTGTAAGACCCTAGTGTCTATGCCTGTACGCCGATTGGTATGTCATAAGCCTATAAAGCACACCTATGCACAACTATGGGAAGTATAGGTGTAGGGATACAAGGATCAGTAACTGATAGCATAAACCTCAACCACCCAACTGAATTTGAATTAATAACCCAACTCTAATGGCAGGAGAGAAACACAAAACAAATTAAAACCATGGATGTGATTCAGTAAGTATCCTGGTCTGGACTCAACCTTTAGACCATGCCTAGACAAAATCACAGACAATACCTTGGACGAAATCACAGGGCCTATGGTACCTCGAGCTGGTCATCGGATGTGGTAACTTTGACAATACCCTATGTTTGACTACAAGTAATACACTCAACACATAATCAAGTGGATAACACAGAGTCAAGTCTCAAAATATAGAATGGTTCCTAGCTTAGGAGAATATATGTACTTGGAATAATGTGGAAAATCCATCCAACAAGCGCAATCAACATTCTGAATAACAATAGATAGCCTAACTCTTCTCCCAGGGTGTAGCATATACCTCCGAGGTAGAACTATAACCCAAATACCCAGTAACCTAGAAAAACAAACAAAAAATCAACTAATAAGTACAGACGATAGTCCAAACAACAATACACAAACCATCTAATAGTTTTAACAAGTCCCTAGGACAACATAACAAGCAATCCAGTTGATAATACAACAAATGTCCCAACAAACAATAGTTAGTCTAGCGAAATCTCCAGGTATACCATCCATCTCACAATAAGGATCTCATTTCAGTCACTAGAGAATTAGAAACACGATACAACAACAGAGTCACAATAATAGAATCATAACCACAAAGTCACCTGGTGTAGCAAAGAGCATAAGTAACAACCAACCTCTCAAACACTACATATTACCGATACTAGACCACTCACATAGGTAAACGAGCATCAAAATAGAAATATGTATCAATCACAGGGCATAGGTTTACATTTATCCTTTATAGGACACAATCATAACATAAGTGACACCTAATAAGAATCACACCAAGTATTACATATTTATCAGTATCAAAAATCCCAACATGTCAAACCAGTAGCGAACAAGTCAAAAACATGTATACAGGTAGTACAAATGCTTCCTTTACCTCAGTTGCACCTTGTTTCACATTTACTATCTTTATCATAAGTATTCACAACCGATACGACATTGAACAACAACTAACATGACAAATATAAGTATTATAGAGTCCAAATGATAATTTTAACCTTAAATACATATATACATATCTTACTTAAAATTCAACCACAAACATATTCCTAGTAACATGTATTTTAGCTTAGTCTAGAGGTAAGAAAAGCCTAGCCTATCTAGAATGCAAATCCACGCACTTCAAATAAGTCCACACAATGTATTCCCTTCCTAATCACCTCCAAAGCTTTTCAACTATCAAAACATGAAACACAATATAACTACGGCTATTTTGGCTATAATATCTCAAGAAATGGGGCATAATATGTGAATTGCGACTAAAATGGGGAAGTATAGGGCCCACACCCAAAACAAACCAACCCTCGTAACATGATCTCTACGTCACCATGAGTCTATAGTAAAAACATTATTTCAAAACGATGTTCAAAACAAGGAGAAATAACCCAATAATCAAGTTACAATTCTTATCAATAATATTTCTTAAAATGGCTTATCAGTCAGATTATTAAAAAAAACAGTCAAACAAATAAAATCCAAACATACCAAAGTGTACATCTCTAAATGTAGTACAATTTAGACCAAAATTTTACTTAATTTATATAATAAATGACTGAGAAATCACAATATGAGGTTTCCAAAAGTTTACTATAATACAATCAACAAAAATAGTAATTTTTACCTCAAAACACATGCCAAAGCTGAAATATGCAAAAGTTATGGAAATTTGAAGTTTTGGCTCACTTTTTCATATGGCTAATTTTCTAAGGTTAGCCACCACTTTCCATCGATGCGCGCGGACAAACCCTAGCAACGCGGATGTGGACATGTGTGCTAGTGTCGTACCACATATGCAGGCAAGTCTGCGCATGGGGAGGGTTGCCTGCTGCTGTGGCAACAACTTTTTCAAAAACTTCTTCGGAGCATTCTGGGTTGATTCAATGTTTATTTTACGCAAGTAAAATATGTAACCATATGGTTTTGGAAGTTTCAAATCCAATGGTGCGGTCAAAGTTTCCAAAGGGCGTTTTATGATAAAGTAAGGATCCCACTTCTTTTGGACTAATTTTAGCTAAAAGAACTAAGGGGGTCAAAATGCACCCAGAAGTCTCCGCCATCCGACGAAGGGTTATTCTAGACTAAATTCGACGTTCTAGAGCTGACCTTGCTATCAAAATTCCATTTTGAGTATGTTTACCAAGATTATTTCTAAAAATCACTTTTTAGCTCATTTTAAAACTAATTTTGCAAATTTCCAATTAAATTTATACAAAAACATCCAAGACTCAGGACAACTATGATCCAAGCCTATTTTTGTCACTTTAAAGCTGATGGAATCGTCATAATTCCACTCCAAGAACATTTACTTGGACTATACAAGAAACTCATTTTAAAATTGTAATCCTCTGTCCATCTCAAAAAGTTGTATTAATCTTAATCTATTCACACAACAACCATTCCAACAGTATAAACAAGTCAAAAATGGCCCAGGTTTACTATGCACGTGTCACGACCCTGATAGGGGGCCTAGATGTGACATGGCGAAAGAGAACCCAAAGACCCTCGATGAAGCCATCATAGCATCATTACACACATTTTAGGTTCAGAAACGCAGAAGCTAAACACATAGCATGTAAATTCTAGGGATTCGGGGACTTGGGACTCAAGCTGTGGGGACAATACGGGAATGGGATAAACATGCTTGCACATAGCACTTAGTCATTCATCGTACTCAACATTCAAGTCATTATCATAACATGAGAACATAATCATAAATCAAGTGAAAATAGCATCATATTACCTAGTCAAATATCTAACATACAAGTCAAATGTACAAGAGTAAGATTTGTCCAACAATGCCTCTACATAGATAAGGGGGGCCTCGACAAGCTTGAGGCTCATCTCAAGCCATGAAAATAAAGGGGTAGATAGACGGTGGCTATTGCCCTTGAACAAGAGGGCTCACCACTATCAACTTCTTCAACAGGATATCAAACGTCGTCCGGGAGAATATAGATATCACCCTTATCCCCTACATGGTTAGAACATGTAGAAAAGAATATGGGTTAGCACAATTAAGCACTAAGTATGCGGGCAATGCAATGTATATGAAAAGTATAGTATGACCAAGAAACATGACAAGGGGACAATATACGAAAGGATTGCACGTAGCCAAAGAGTAATATAACAATATGCCATGCTATGATGTATAAGAATGAAAATCCTAGGTTCATATATAGTGGGGACGTACCTCAACCGATAAAGAAAAAAATATCTGGGCGAGCCACTACCCGAACCCGGTACTACTTGCCATGTAGTACCCTAACACCCTTAAATAAGGGGAAACATAACAGAGTTCCCTATCTAGGGAATTAACCCATGGTGGCACATGGTTTGACGAAAAGGAGTATGGACCCTGTGGAGATAGTCCACCTGCCTCCAATCCCTCAGTACTAAGTCTCATCCCACAGGAATACGTATAGGTACATGCAACTTCAAAATAGGAAGACTTACATTCATTTTCAAAGCATGCATCATTAGTCAAGGTAAACCCTTTATCAATTCATACTTAAGCTTAGGCCAAGGGCCATCAAAAGTTTCAAAACGTTTCATGATCATGCCATGTCAATTCAAATAGAGTAGCTCATCTACATAGCTTATCATATCAAGCATATAAAATATGGAAATATGGTGCAAGCACCCAATATGCTTAAAGAGCCATGGCAAGGAGACTATGTGATCATGAGTATTAACATAACATTCAAAACATGAGTTCCATCAAGAGTTTCAATGTGACAATAACCATGCATATGCCATGAATGATGATCAAGAACATGGGTAATAGAATTCAAACTTGATTTCTCAATTTGAAAGATAATTCATCATAAATCAAGTGAAAATCCATGAATAAGGCATGATGCATGTTACCCATGCTTAATTAAATCAAAAAAGGAACATGTAATTGGCTTAATCAAGAGTTTCCATGAACATTCATAAATTCAAGATTAAAATCATGTTTAAATCACCTAAAACTACAACACACAATTCCTAACACTAAACTAAATCAATAATGGAAGAACCCATAACTTGAAGAAATTTAAAATCGTAATTTAAAGGTTAGGGTTCTTGGATCTTCAAGGATGAAAGAAGATCCTTGAATCAAATCCCACATACCTTGATTTCACCAAAGGAATTGCAAGGTCAAACTTAGTCAAGGTTGTCTTCCCCAATTTCTTCAAGCTTTTCTCAATGGATACAAAGAGGATTTTAGAATTCTCAAAGTGTATAGAAGAGGCTTAGAATAGATGAACAAGGGTTTAGGTCTTGATTTAGGGGTTTAGGAGACTTTAGGATACCTAAAAGGGGCCTAGGGGTCTATTAAATCACGAAATTACCATTAATGAAACAGACTTTTAATTACCAAGAAGAGTGAAACGGTGGAGATACAGTGCCCGTGAACATGACTCACAGTCCGTAAAACATACCATCAAATGACACTTAGCCAAAATTTCAATGTGAACTCTCAGAGGACTTTCTGGACCACTTGACGAGGGGATTCATGAGCCGTGTGGCATCACATGGATCGTGTACTGGTACGTGGAGCCACACTTGGCCCAAGAATCAACACCCATCTCATGCCAAGACACTGCCCCACTCAACGGACCACTTGATGGGCCGTACCAAGGCTCACGGATCGTGGGGTGGTCCGTGAGTCATGACTTGTGTTTTGGGGTGGGTCCTGGCCACCCCCAACTCATTGGACCATGGCACGGACCCCCACACATACCGTACCAAGGTTCACAGTCTGTGGTCCTTGCCTTGGGCCATTTTCAGGGCCTATTTTCAATGTCTTCCGGATTTCAAGCAGTCCCAATATTTTGGCTATAACTTCCTTATATGAACTCCGAATCAAGTGATACCAAATGCATTGCGAAGATACTCAAAGAGATTCAATTTGATATATAGAATCCCACACGGTTCAACCTGCATCGAAAGTTATGCTAGCTCAAAGTCTACTATCCAAACGGCCTCTCTAGGCCACCAAATGAACCATTTTGCGTTCGGCCACTTAAACTCAACTCGTGGCTACCAAAACTCAACCATGACCAGTATAACATCTTACAAGACCAACCATAAGGAGTTTATAAAAATATTTGGGTCGTTACAGAGCCATTTATTCCAAGGGCAAGACCTACCTTGTTCTATCTTATGTTATGTTATTTTTTTATGTCTTATGATTTTAGGGTGAGCTCAGGACATGTCGTAGCCCCTACCTTATCTTATATAGAGGCATTATTGGATGTATTAGATTCTATTGTACGCCCATGTTATATGCTTGTTTGAGATGGTATAACTATATATTATGCCTTGACTATGATTATGTTATGCTTGTGATGATGATGAAAGTCCTGTAACAACCTGAAACTTTTCAAAAAATCCTTATGGTTGATCTTGTATGATGTTATAATGGTCATGGTTGAAATTTTGTAGCCACAGGTTGAGTTTAAGTGGGCGAACACAAAATGGATCATTTTGGGGCCAAGAGAGGCCATTTGGACAGTGAGCTTCACAAAACAATAACTTTTGATTCGGGTTGCACCGTGTGGACTACTACATATCAAATTGAAGCGCTTTGAATTAACTTCACAAGCAACTGGTTTCACTCGATTCTGAGTTCGTATGAGAACGTTATGGCCCAAAGAGTGAGACTGCCTAAAATTCAGAAGACATTGGAAAGGGGCCCTGAAAATGGCCCAAGGCATGGTCCACGGACCGTGGTACTGCTCACGGTCTATGTGGGGGTCTTTGAGATGGTCCAGAGAGCATGGGGTGGCCAAGACCCACCCCACAAACCAATTTAAGGTCCACGGACCACCCCACGGTCCATGAGACCTCAAACGGACCGTTTGGTGGTCCATCAAGTTGGGCAGAGTCTTGGTCAAGCTGTGGTTGGTTTAAGTGGCTAAGGAAAGGTTCACGGAGCAGGTGGACAGTCCATGAACAGTGTTACTGACCGTCTGGACCACCATTTGGCCCTGGGTTCAGTGATTTTGTCCGTCTCATTAAGGGTCAAGTCGTAAATTAATTAATCCTTAGGTCCTTTTTAGGCTTCCTAAAGTCTCCTAAACCCCTAGATCAAGCCCCAAACCCTCATTCATCTATTCTAAGCCTCCTCCATTCACTTTGAAAAAATCTAAAATCCTCTTGACCTCCATTGAAAAAACCTTGAAGAAATTGGGGAAGACGATCTTGACTAAGTTTGACTTTGCAATTACTTTGGTGAAATCAAGGTATGTGGAATTTGATTCAAGGATCTTCTCTCATCCTTTAAGACCCAAGAACCCTAAACCTTTAAATTTGATTTTAAGTTTTTAATTAAGTTATGGGTTCTTCAATTATTGTTGTAGATTAGTGTTGGAAATTATGTGTTGTAGGTTTTAGGTGATTTAAATCATGTTTTAAGCTTGAATTTATGAATGTTCATGGAAACCCTTGAAGAATAAAAGTGCATGTCCCTTTCATGATTTAATTAAGCATGGGTAACTTGCATTAAACTCTATTTATGGATTTTCACATGATTTATGATGAATTACCTTTCCAATTGTGAAATTAAACTTGAAATACATTACCCATTTTCTTGATCCTCATTCATGGCATATGCATGTTTATTGTTATGATGAAACTCTTGATGAAACTCATGTTTTGAATGTAATGTAAGGCTTGTGATCACATAGTCCCTTGATATGTTATGGCTCTTGGAGCATCTTGGGTTCTTGCACTATCTTGATATGATATGACATGGAGCTACTCTTGTACATGAAGCATGACATGAAGGTTGGTTTGGCATTTTAGCCCCATGATGCATGATTTTGAACTATGTTAATGTAACAACCCAAATATTTTCGAAATCTACTTATGGTTGGAATTCTAGGATGTACTACAAGCCATGATTGAATTTTGGTAGCCACGGGTTGAGTTTAAATCACCGAATGCAAATTGGGCTAGTTGGTGGCCTAGAGGGACAGTTTTGGCACTGTACTTCAAATAGTCATAACATTTGATGTGGGATGAACCATGTAAGTTATCACATATCAAATTGAAGCCCTTTGCGTTATCTTTGCAACACAAGTGGTTTCACTTAATTTAAAGTTTAGATGAGGGAGATATGGCCCAAATAGTGAAACTGTCTGAAATATGGAAGCCATTGGAGATAGGCTCAAAAAAGTGGCCAAGGACATTGAAACGGGCCGTGAAACTTTGCACAGCACGTCTAGGGTCCCGTCAGGTGTTCCAGTGAGCTAGGAGTGGCCTGGAACCACCCCTAAGCTAAGTCTAAACCAACAATACCTTGGACGGTCCGTTTGGAGCTAGACGACCCGTGTACTACCTCGTGAAGTGAGGCAGTAGCTTGGACAAGACAAGGCTGACATTTCTGAGGCTAAGTATGGTTGGACGGACCCTTGCACGGACATTCACACCTTGAACTGACCGTCAAGTGGTTCGTGAAGTGTTACAGAAAGTCCTCCGAGAGTTCGCGTTGAAGAAAATGGCTAAGGTTAGTGGGACGATGCAGTGAACGGACCGTTCACTGGTTGACGGGAACTGTAGCTCCATTTGACATTGCTTAGTTCCAGAAAGATACATTTTATTAATGGTACTTTTTTAATTTAACATTTTCCTAAGCCCATTTTTGGTCCCCTAAGGTCTCCTAAACCCCTAAAATATTCCCTAAACCCTCATTCATCCATTAGAACTCTCCTATACA
>JBCEWC010021596.1:0-10395 GCA_038996855.1 Solanum aculeatissimum | reverse complement strand
TAACAAAAAATGACTTGAACTATTAAAAATATTAACATAAAAAAACGTGAATTTTTAGAAGTGTTGGGCCAAAATTGAGTGTCAACACCCATGTAATTATCCCAATTTAAATTGCATGTGGATTACGTGGAGTACCGCTGAGGATGCTAAACATCACTTCGTGATAGAGGGATACATGGATTTGGGCTTGTATTGTTTTATTATGATTATTATATTAGTATTATTAGATTTTTAGTATTACTAATGGGCTAAATATTTAAATTGGCCTATCGTAATTAAGGCCCACTTTGAGACTGAAAAATTATCCCACATATTTCTCTGTTATTTTAAAACTGACGCCTCTCTGTTATTTTAAAATTGACGCCTCTGAACTGCTTATGGCAATTCCGAAAGGTTGTGGCTCATTCTAAAGGGTGCCAACCTCTTTCACCCTAACTATAAAATGACTTACAACCTTCGATACTCCCACTATCAAATACTCCTTTCTTACTTGCCTATTAAACGTTTACTAATTATTTTTCTCTTTCAAAAATTATTATCGACTATGGCATATTCACTTCTGTCAGAGTTGGATACTACAAGGGATGACTGGTTGGTTAGGGTACGAGTTTGCTGGATGTGGGAATTTATAAATTTCAAACAAAGCGAAGAGATGATAAACCTGAATGTTATTCTTATCGATGAAAAGGTACTGCAGACTTCTTATTAAATATAAATGACCACGCGAAATAGCTTACTGGGAACGCACTTACTAAAGTTCTTCCATCAGGGAACTTTGATACATGCTGTAATATGGAAGAATCAAGTCAACCGATTTCGAGATAAGTTGAGTGAAGGCTCGACGATTGCTATCCGGAACTTTAAAGTTGCAGAAACAATTGGTGAATATAGGCCACTACAGTCAAACTTTAAAATAACTTTCCTGCGCATAACTGTCGTACAGAAACTGCAGGATGATATTGTTCATATCCCGATTAATGGGTTCTAATTTATTCCACCCGACATGAATCGCTCAAGGATCAATAACAACACTGTGCTCTCGGGTATACTTATTCGTATCATATATCGTATCTAGATTCTGCATGTACACAACTAATGGTTTGTCTCTTTAACTTGTAGATGTGGTCGGATGCTTATGTGGATTGGGTGATGTAGAGAGTGTTGGATCAAAGTGGAAAAAGTGAGACATATAAATTCTTACTGATCCGTAATCCACTTAACACCTTTACTTTTCACTTATATTAATTTATCCCAAGCAAGAAGCATACAAAAGCAAGCACTTATATATTTTATAATACAATTGGACTACACTTTTACTGAAACAAATTCACTCATATTCTAATTGATTATATTGCTCTTCTAGAGATGACAAGTCCATCAAAGCAAAAATAACATTGTAGGAGAAACATGGTGAAGCATTTTACCCCTACTTGTATCCTAATGAGTCGGGTCCGTATATTGTCATTGTTACAGCAACAACCGTAAAGGAATTTTGAGGTACTATCTTCTTATGACAATATCACTATTCTTAACCATTCTCATTTACGGTGACGCTTAACTTATAATACTTTGCTAACAGGCGAACTAAATTTTTTCACCACCTGCGCAAGCAAAATATACATTAATCTTAAAATGGACATCATCACCTCATGAATTCAGAAGTTTACCCCCAATTCCGTTCAGGTTCAAACTATTGAGAGCGCTGCAACTAGCATTCCCGTGGAGGTTTCTATGTTCGAAAACAAAATGACTATAATGGAGTTACTACATTCGGAGTGGAGTTCTGACATAGAGGTTGGTACCTTAATGACCCTTTTAGCCTTATTACCACTACAGTAAACCAACATGCTTGTACTTTATAGGTTATATATGTATCTTTTTAAATATTGTAGGAATGCGTGGTTATACTACGGGCAAAGATCAGTGAAATCGATGAATACTTCGATTGGTATTATATTTCCTGCAATTTATGCAATAAAAAAAATCAAGCCTACAGATGGCATCAACATATGCCGCAAGTGCGAAAAGAAATGTGACTTCCCCGTGGTTAGGTAACATAACAATTAATAATATACCATATGCGACTTCTGTTTTAACAAACACTAACATTTTTGTGAAACACAGGTACATGATCCAAATTAAGGTTGAAGACAGTGGGGGACAGACTACTTTGGTGCTCTTTAATGGGGTGGCTGAAAAGTTGCTTGATACTTCTGCTCACAAATTAGTTAATAGATTGTCCAAAAGTGGCACAAACATACCGCCCGAAATACAAAGTCTTTGTGGGAAAGACTTTGTCTTCAAGCTTAAATTGAGCAAATTCAATTTGAAAGAGGGGTTGGAAAATTATACAGTGACAAGAGTTTACGAACCGAATAAAGAATTGGAATTGCAGCACCGTAAAAACAAAGATAAAAAGGTGAAGTGCTCCAATTTCTTTCACATTGTACTACATATTCCCTTAATGGATACATTATTTATCTTACAAACAATACATCACCCTTAATATTATATTGTTGGTTTAATCTACAGGGAAAGGAGAAAGTGGATGAATCTCCTGAACTAAAACTCCAGAATGTTGTTGTGTCAAACACAAACAACGTAACAGAACATGTTGACGATGGGGGAGGTGTTTCAACTTCCATTAGGAGAGTTTCTACAAGAAAACTGTAGAAGAGAAGGAAGCTCTTCATAGACGACGAAGAAGATGGTGATGGAGACACCCAAAAAAGGCCAACATAGAGCCTCCTCTTTATGCTATAGGCATTAATTTGATTAGATTAATCAAGTGGTGTAAGTTTTTTGTGTCTGGGAACTTCAGATTAATGAGTCCCACAGTGGCTATTTGTATAGACATAAATTGTCACACTAACAGATGTGCATGTACTTAAACATAGTGTTGTTTATATATCAGTTCACTTCATTATTGTAACCTTATTCAATTGTGCCAACAACTACTACTAAAGAGGGTGCAATGTATTCATCGATATAATATTCATGTTAACTATTTACTGACACTGCCCACATTATAATAGTCCACTATGGGCCATTCGTATAACCTTAACTTGAAAATCATTAAGGGACAACACTGAAAATTGCAAGAAAATAGAACATTGTTGGCCAAAAAAAATATGATTGAGCATTTACAACAATAGTCAGAGATGAAAAAGTACCCATGGCTTACATGTAAAGAATGGTTACATATTAAATGCCCGCCCATTTGATAACAAGTTTATTGTAGTTGTGTTTACAATATTGGTAGCGTTGTAGATGTATGTTAACAAAGCGAATTACTTATGTGTTACTCTACAAGCATTTAGTACAATGATACTAAATTCCCTTGAAATTTAAAGTTGTATTGGTCTAACTAATCTCAAACCATAAGATCTAATGTGTACTACATAGGACAGAATTGGTAAAGGAATCAATTCTTCAACACTCTAAAAAATAATGAACTCGCAGTTCACGTGAAGTAACTAACTGCACCCTTAAATATTTGGGATGGAGTCAACTGCTCACGACTAATAGCAACCAACAACTTGATAATCTCCCAAAACAATCAAGACTCGCGTCGCTTACCACCCCGCGCCACCCGCACGTCCGCAATAATAAATTTTCAAACCAAAATATAGAATGTGAAACAAATTGTTAATGATGCACTTCGATTAAAGTTCGTTGCGCGAGAAATACTTAGCTGATTTTTCAAATAATTATTCATCTAAAAAACACTCACCTGGTGTTTCCGTTATCATAAAAAATAAAAGCCTTCTGGTTTGTTATTCCCTTGACCATTTTCTTTCTCATATTACATAAGCATATTAATTCACTTGACCGTATAGACTTATACTCCAAGAAACACCTAACAAGTGTGTTTTTTGGGAGATAAACCAACCATTATTTTCTTACCCACTTTCTTTTTCAAACCCAATTTCAATTTAAACTCATCTGACAATTACTTCTACCCAATCTAATCAGAATTCACACCCTTCCAATTACAACGCTTGCAAGTATATCCCTTTCTGCACCAATCCACAAACAAGCATCGGTAATCCAGGAAACACCCAACAGTTGTGTACTTGGGTGATAAAGCAACTTATATTCTGTTGATAGTTTTCTTTTTCAGATCCAATTTTAATTTAAACTCATCTGATAGAATTTACACCCTTCCAACTACAACGGCTGCAAGTATATGTCTTTCTGCGCCAATCCATAGAGAAGCGTCAATAATTTTTGAAACACCCAACAAGTGTGTAGTTTGTCAGATCCACAAAATTTGTTCAAAGGTTGACCCCCACAAAATACACATCGCCTCTGTTTATATTAGATGATTTTTCAATGATCTCTATTCTAAAAAAATAGTAACGACCTAGCCGCCAAATGAATTGCATATAATTCATTATCATGCTCTGTTTCTTCTACATTTATAGTCCCCTCAATGAAGTCACTGTTAGATTATGTTAAACACTAAATTGCCAAACTATTTTGTAATACTGCATTAGTAGGAATATAGTATCATGTATATGTTATTATTATTTATTGTTCTTAATATGCATTCTTCCATTTGTTTACTGTACAATCTTACCCGTCCAATATTGAGAATGACCAATTTACGATTATGCTAATTTATCATAATTTTAATTCTCCACTACAATAGGTCAAATGGATGTGATAACCAACATTTTTAAAGAGTTCAATAAATCGCCCAATATCCCCATCGAGATCAGATCAGTGCAACAATTACTAACGGATTTAGCACGCCAAGATAGGATGGCAGAAATAATATTGAAAAACATTGCATCAGCAATGCACTATGGTCGAAATACTGAACAAGTAAAGCATCTCAATAAAGCCAGGAAACATTATACCAGATTGAAGAGAAATATCACCTTAATAAACCAAAAATGCAAATCTGATTGATCGGAAAAAAACAGAGGATTGTACATTTGGTGAAGACCTTTACCACATTGCGGAAGTTAACAAACTTCACGATGCAAGAAATACAGCCACAGTTAAACGGAAAGATAATAGTGCTCTATATTATTATCCCCATAAGCCCCCAAAATATATAACTTATGCTGCCTGACTTTATATCAACACATAAAAAGCGTAAATAAGGTCTTCAACAAATGGTTACAAATATATGCATATGTTACAACTCTTTGGACAACTAAACATATGTTTATGTGCCAAAATGAACCGAGAAAAATGTAAGATAGTTTACATAAATATGCAATCAAAAAATGTTCCTTCCAATCTATATCTACGTTGCCTGGTACTAAATAAATATGTATACAAATATATGTTGCAGGTAACCAATATTGTATGGAATATGAATCGCTGATAGAGGAGTCGACAACAGACACACTTCCAATGTTACCTAGGATAGGAAGCAGAAGCAAAATGGCTAGCCAGAATTCACGTAAGTGTCATTTACTTTGGAAAATATACAATAACACATAACATGGAATCGAGGCATAAAACATTACTACCACTATATAAAATACTTTAGTTATTTCTAATCTGAGTTACCTGCCAGCTGAATATGCGACGACTTGGAATTTGGGGCCTCCAACACACACCTGCCAGCATTGTGGTTCCATATTATGGTACAAGGAATGGACAGACAAAGGAAGAAACTCAACACAACCAAAATTTATATTTTGCTGTATGGAAGGGTGTGTATAACTATCATTACTCAGTCAACCTTTAAGCTACCTCATATATCTCTTGGCCACGGACTCCAGCGAATTGGGCATCAAATTTAGGAAAAAATATTAGGATGTATAACTTTATGTTTGCATTTACATCCATAGGAGGGTGAGTCGACAAATCAATCAATTATTCAAAAGGACCTTATGTATACAGGATAAGTGGTCAAAATTACCATCACATTGGCTCTCTGTTGCCAAAATTTGGTAAAAAGCCTCAATTTGCACAACTCTATATATATGATACTGAAAATGAGATCCAAAATAGAATTAATTGTATGATACAGAAAGAAGTGGAACCACAAATAGTTCAGGGAATAATAGAAATGCTTGATGAGCATAATATTTTGGTGAAATCATTTCGTATGGCAAGGAATAGATATAGAGAACAACCAGAATCTGAGTTTCGCATACGCCTCCTATCAGAAAGGACCAAAGATGGTCGACAATGCAATATACTATCTTCTTCAGAAGTGGCAGGACTAATAATCGGTGAACCTACCGATGCGAACTTTCAGTGTGATGTTATTGTAGATCTTCGAAAAAATGAACTTCAAAGAATCACAAATTTACATCCAAGTTTCATGTCGCTGAGTTACCCGTTAATACACCTATATGGTGAAGATGGATATAGGCTTGGAATTCGGTTGGTGGATATATGCAATAAAGCATACACAAGGAATAAGTTGACCATGAGACAATTTTACTGCTTCTGAATACAACAATGACGCAATAAGGGGCACACACTTCTTCAGGTTGGAAGGCTATTGTAGGAATACATCGTGGATGCTTACATGGCAATTGAAGAAGAAAGGTTTCGATATATCCGTAACAATCAAAAGAAATTGAGGGCCGACCTTTTTGGGGGGTTGATGGATGTCATTGTTCGGGGAGATTCAGATTGTTCCATGGTTGAAAAAACTATTATACTACCTTCGTCCCACACTGGTGGACCACCCTATAGAGCACAAAATTATCAAGATGCAATGGCAATATGTAGATGGGTTGGTTATCCTGATTTGTTTCTTACATTCACCTGCAATCCAAAGTGACCAGAAATAAATAAAATGCAACGCTTGATTGACCAAGACAATGATGACAGTTGGGTGGACATCATATGCAGAGTATTCCAGATCAAGTTTTTCCAACTAATGCAACATCTGAAAAAACAGAAGCCCTTCGGCAAAATTGTTGCATGTATATGTTGTATTATATGTTATTAATTACATTGTTACTTAGTGTAAGCGTCAGTTTCTTTAAAGCTAATTACGCTACGATAGGATCTTATCAACCAACTTGCTCATTTACTTACGATCATCTCTGTGCAGGTATATATGCAGTTGAGTTTCAAAAAAGAGGACTACCCCATACACATATACTACTCTTCCTTCATGTAACATTAAAAAATCCCTTACCAGATCATATTGACAGTGTAATATCAGAAGAAATCCCGGATATGGCAGAAGACCCAGATGGTTATAATGCAGTCAAAAACTTTATGATTCATGGACCTTGTGGAGAACTGAATTCGAAATGCCCATGGATCGAACAAATTTTGATCCAGAAGGATTCCCTATTTATCAAAGACGTAACACGGGTATAATAATTATGAAAAATGGTGTCAAATTAGACAATCAATATATTGTCCCATACAATCAAAACTTGCTTGTCCTATATGATGCACATATCAATGTTGAAGCATGCAATTACTCAAGATCGGTGAAGTATCTTTTCAAATATGTCCATAAAGGATCCGATAGAGCAACGACAATAATAGTAAATTCTGGAACTACAACAGAAAATGATGAGATTTAAAATTATCTAGATTGCAGATATATATCGGCTACGAAAGCTTGCTGGAGGATTTATAAATTTGACATACATTACAGAAACCAGCAGTTGAGAGTCTACCTTTCTACTTAGAGGGACAAAATACCATAATATTTGAAGAATCAAGGCGAGCGAAAAGTGTACTAAGCAGACCTGATATAGAGAAAATCAAATTCACAGAATGGTTTGAGGCTAACAAAGAAAATGCCGATGCAAGAGAGCTCACATATTCAGATTTCCCAACACATTGGGTTTGGAATGCAATAGACAAAAGATGGACCAAAAGGCAGAAGGGAAGGGCAGTTGGTAGAATCTACTTTGCACACCCAGCCAGTGACGAACGTTTTTATATGCGCATGTTGCTTAATTTTGTGAAAGGTTTCACTTCCTTTAAAAGCATTAGAAGAATCAATGTAGTAGATCATAAAATTTATTAAGAGGCCTGCTAACATCTTTTGGTAACAATACTTATGCATTGCCAGGTGACTGATGCCAGACAAGTTTTGATGAATAAATATGGACTATTATCATAAGATATACCATCAATCCAAAGACGGAGGTTGTGAATGAAAGATTTAGAATAAATGAAAAGCAAATTGAGGCGTACACACTATTTGAGATTGAAAGCATCCTACTAAAGATGGGTAAAAGTTTGAAAGACATAGTTGGGATGCCACTTTCAAATTCAAGCTTACTTCACAATGTAGGAAATCGCTTGATCAATGAGGAGCTAGACTATGACAAAGATGCCCTCAAAACAGACCATGACAAATCATTTGCCCTTTTAAATGGTGAACAACAGCAGACTTATGATGCAGTAATATCATCAATAGAGAATGAACAAGGCCGATTAATTTTTATACATGGCCATGGTGGTACGGGCAAGACTTTTTTGTGGAATATAATTATTTCAAAGATCAGAGCACAATCCAAAATAGTTTTTCCTGTTGCTACTTTTGGTATAACAACTTTACAATTACCAAATGGAAGGACAACTCATTCACGATTTCATATTTCCTTTGGATGTCACTGTTGAGTCAACTTGTGAAATTAAACAAGGGAGCCAATTAACTGAACTTCTAAAAAAAATATCGTTGATTATTTGGGATGAAGTGCCAATGACAAATAAATTATGTTTTGAAGCCTTAAACAAAACCTTGAGGGACATCCTCCGAGACAGATATGAAAATAGCTGCAACAAACCTTTTGGTGGGCTAACAATGGTATGCAGGGGTGATTTTTGACAAATACTACCAGTTATTCCCAAGGGAACTAGAGCCGACATTGTTGATGCATCACTGAACTCCTCTCACTTGTGGCCCTTCTTCTCGATTTATGAATTGAAGAAAAATATGCGATTTAGTAGTGGAAAAGTAAAGGGTATTGATGCTGAAAATATATCTTCATTCGATAAATGATTATTATAGGTTAGAGATGGATTAGCTTATGTTGACAATAAAAAAGAATTGATTAGTCTACCGCATGATTTATAGACTGAACCATCAAATCATCCCATTGAATCAATTGTCAATGCAGTATATTCATCACTATTGGAGAAGTACAACGACCCAACCTATTTGAAAGGAAGAGCCTTACTAACACCAAAAAAATGAAATGGTTCACGAGCTAAATGACACAATTATGAAAATGATACCGGGGGAAGGAAGAACATATTTTAGCTCAGACAATGTGTGCAAGGCAAGTGTGAACACTAACGAGGAAGATATATTGTACCCTACTGAATTTTTAAACTTACGTTTTCCAGGAATCCCTAACCATGCCATACACTTAAAAGTAGGAACTCCAGTTATGCTTCTACGAAATATAAACCAGACTGAAAGTCTCTGCTATGGTACATGATTACTTATCACACATCTGGGTATTTGGTCTATTACCGCAAACATCATTTCAGGTAAGAACATTGGATCAAGAGTCACAATACCAAGAATTATCATGTCACCAAACGAATCAAAGTGGTCATTCAAGCTAAACAGGAGGCAACTTTCGATAGCTTCATGTTATGCCATGGCAATTAATAAAATCCAGGGAAATACTCTACAACGAGTGGGATTATATTTACCAAAGCAAGTATTCACACATGGACAATTATATGTGGCAGCTTCACGAGTGACAACAAGAGAATGATTAACCATTGTCAATACGGACGAAGACACAGAAGGGTCAACAATCATTAAAAATATCGTCTATAAAGAAGTCTTCCAGAATATATGTCCCAGAGTCTTGGAAAGAGATGAGGTAACCATTACACATTTGAATTTTTAATCAGCTGTTAACAGATAACCTTCTAAATGACAGATTCATAATTACCATTTGACACTGTTGTACATTCAAATAACTAAGGATACGAGCGAGGAGTCATGATGGAGATCAAGGGTAACATTGATTTCACTATGACACTTTGTACTTGAGTTCTTGAATAAGAGATGGTATTTTTTTATTAATAACAAATTGTAGCGTGTTCCATTCACTTGCTTTTTTTAGGGGGCAGAAAATTGTTTCCTAAAATTGTCAAATTATGAAGATCAATTTGTTATGTGGAGACATGATGAGAGATCCTTCGAGGTCATTTACATTTAACACCAATAGTCACAATAAACACAAAACATTAATGTCTTGCATTTGTTTTAGCGGAAGAAAACATTTTCTTATATTAAAGAAATAGAGATCTAATTTAGTGGTTAGGACTTCTCTCTTTTTATTTCGACCTTAAAAAGAGGGTCTATTATATCGTTTAAATAAAATTACTAGCTTATTGCATGTGTGTTGACACCCAATTTTTACCCTCCACAATGCGAATTAAATATTGAATCTTTAAATTTTTGAACGACTTTGAGTA
>JBCEWC010021595.1:0-10396 GCA_038996855.1 Solanum aculeatissimum | reverse complement strand
TCTCCAATGTCTTCCGAATTTCAGGCAGTCCTACTCCTTTGGCCATAACTTCTTCATCCGACCTTGGATTTGAGTGATACAAGTTGCGTTGCAAAGATAATTTAAAAAGCTTCAATTTTATATGTAGTAAACCACATGGTGCAATCCACACAAAACTTTATGTATCTGTGAAGTGCATTGTCCAAACGGCCTTTCTAGGCCCCAAAATGACCCATTTTGCGTTCGGCCACTTAAACTCAATCCTTGGCTACCAAATTTCAACTATGACTAGTATAACATCATATAAGATCAACTATAAGGTGTTTCGAAAATTTTCGGGTTGTTACATTGGGGTTCTACTCGATGATCCTTCCTCCCCGATAGTATTAGGGATCTCCTTTTGACAGTGGCCAGTCGACCTAGCTGCATCTATAACCTTAAGGTCACTCCTGTGTTCCGTGCTACTCTCTTTCTTATTTATAGCATTAATGATATATGATACCACCTCTTTGCCCTTGTGGGTAACCTTTGCGCTATCATTCTTCATATCATCATCAATTTACTGGTTCCTGGCACTTTGTTTCTTATTGTTGGGTTCTTCTGGAGCTTCTATTATCATCGTCTTTGTTTGTGCCTTCTCATCGGCATCCGCATATAGAGAATCAACTTTATTTTTTATGCACACCGCTTCCCACCTCTGAGCAGGCTATCCCATCCATCCAACGCCTTTCTTTTTCTGTTCCTTAAATCCTTCATTGTCTGGCTTCTCAAATATTTATTGATGTCTGCTTTCCAAAGCATCCACCTTTTGCTCATCATTCTTTGGATCGGTGGTCTTTTCTTATAAGTTAAAAAGAGAGTTATAAATAAATTAAATATGTATTATAATTTGTTAGTTTAGAATTAATGTAGTTATTTTTGTCACGACCTGAAATCCGGGTGTGATGACACTTATCTATCCCACCAAGGCAAGGCAACACAAAACCCAACAACTTAACCAATTAGTAAAAGTGAAAGATAACAGTCTAATAAGATATAAACATGCAGAAGAAAATAACTATAACCATCCTAAGAACTGGTGTCACATGTACAAGCCTCTAAATACAAAACACTCAAATGAAATGAATAAGTCGTAATGTCTAATACCCAAATAGAACCAAAAAACATAGAATGGGATTCTCAAAGGCCTGTTGATGACATAGACAACTACCTCTCAAGTGATCCAGAAGCTTGATCCAAAGAATAGAAATCTAACAGGATAGACCAGGCTCACAACCAATAAAAATGTAGCAAGGGGTGAGCACCAAACAACAGGGTACTTAGAGAAATGGAACTAACCTAAAGTAAAACAATGAAGAGCACAAGTAATTCCTTAAATATCAACCACAATCCACCGAACTACAACCCTGCACTCATAAAAGTCCCATCACAATATAATATACAGATCACAGTAATATAGATATACTCATCATCTGGCATGATATCTTAATACACAAGAATACAAGTCAATTCAACACTTACTCACAAACAGGGATAAGGTAAGTATACAACATACAATAGTATCAACCAAATATGATGTGAGATGAAGTGAATGTCATGAGGTGTATATCATGCAGTGCAATGTCAAAAATTGGTGATGCATTTCTGTCCTATAATATACATCCGCTGATCAGATATGGTTGTCTACCTTAGTCGGAACCCATGAGGTTCGCACATGGACCGTGTATTTGTGATCGTGGCCAGCAATATCCTCGGCTCATGTCACCAATATCTCAATATCATCGGGGCCATACATGGACCATAATATCTGCCAAAACCATTTTCCTTTGACTTTTCATCATCAAGCAATGCACATAATAATGACAAAAAGGCATGCTCATTGCAATGAAATATGCAAAATGTCAATATATATATATATATATCATGTACTTCAACAATAGAACCAACAGATTTTAAGTGTCTCAATATCACCTCGGTGTCAATATATCAATCATATCACAATATAATCATCATCCCGCTATCCATATCGAATAATTCACAAGATCACATAGGTCATGAATCCACAGTTAATTTACAAGTCAAATAAATCCCCACATAAATTATTATTCTATCCAAAATAACATGATCCAACCTATGGTGATACAATTCAATCCCCAAAGTACTCAATTCCACACACATAGGAGCATACAAGGTTCATTATACTTAACAAAAGGTTAGAAGTCCACTTATCTCAAGTAAAGTCCTAAATCAAGTTGAAAAATCATTGCTTTCCCCCTATTTGGTACTCTAAATCACCACAATCTATTCAAATACGATATCACAATCACATAACGAATCTAATGACACTAAAATTAATTAATTCAAAGAAAAAGGATAAAATGGTCAAAAGTCCCATGCTAAAAATGTTGCCAGAATCTGGCAATTTATGGATGAAAATGTTTTACTCATTACAAGGAATCCAACGGTGAAGACGGTTTAAAAAACGGAGCTAAGATGAGTGAGAAATTAATTATTAAAGTTTAGAAAATCCATATCTCAAAATTCTCAATTTACACCATTAAAATCTCAAAATTAGAAGTTAAAAATATAAATTAAAATTTAAACAATGAAATAGTTTAGAAAATAGTTATCCAGTCACTTTGCCTTCAAAACCTTGAAAATCCTCTCTTAGGACGAAGCTTGAAATGTCAAAAATGGTGAAATGGGTTTAAATCATGTATTTAAGAGAGAACACTATCCAGGCACGAACAACACTCCGCAAATGCAGAGCATTGTCCGTAAACGTGGAGCATTGTCTGCAAACATGGAGGTCAGGGGGAACCAACACTCTGCGAACATGGAGGCTTGGGAAACCTCACGTGCCAATACCTTCGTGAACACAACCCCCATCCTACGAATGCGGAGGTCTAAATGAATTGACCTTCGCTAACACAGAGCTTTGGGTGCAATCGCGGAGAACAACCTGGACTTGCACCAGAAACATCTAAAACCAGTAAAATACAGCTTTCCAAAAATAAGAATTGGACCCTCGAGAATTCGTTCGGAACCCCATGCACACAAACAAAATATGAAACCCTACCAGAAACAACAATCCGGACTCAATCGAACTGTAAAAATTCAAATCCAGCCCCCGTGGTCCCGAACCTGAGAAAGATCATTCAAACTAGTTTCGTAATTAAAGACTCAAAATATTCACGGAAGCTCTAAAAATTGCAACGAAGCCATTTCTAGTGTTAGTTTCATCACACGGAACCACTGGAATTGACAGAATTTTGATACAAGCTCCCAAATTCTGAATGTTGACCAAAGTCAAACCTATGCTCTAAAATGAACTAGAAATGCGACTTTGGCCTAAAATCTCCATTTTAACTCTCAATTCAGTTTTGCAAGTTACCCTAAATTAGATTTGGCATTTTGAACTGATGGAATCGAATTTCGACACTCAAAACTCAAAATGACCTCAAAACTCAAAATTTCCTACTTTAAGCCTTTGAAAACTCTTTCTTCCGCAAAACTACAAAACTTTACAAGATTTTCAAAATCCAACTTTTAGACTAGATCAAATATTACCCAAGACAACTTTTGAGAAGGGAAGAATGGTAATTAAGTCAAAACTGTCAAAAATAACCTACGAGGTCATTATATCATCCATTACTAAAACAATGTTCATCCTCGAACATGAGATAAAAGACAAACCTGAAGGCTCAAACAACCGAGGGTATTGGGCCTGCATATTAGACTCTATCTCCCACATAGCCTCACTCTCAGGCATGTGGCTCCACTAGAACTTCACTAAAGCAATCTCCTTAGTTCTCAACTTCCTTACCTGCCTATCCAAAATGGCCATTGGCTGCTCCTCATAAGTCAATTCAGGGCTCAACTCAATTGAATCCATAAAAATCACATGAGACCTATACGAGATGTAACACCACAACATCAAAACATGGAAAATAGGATGGACTGAAGTCAAGTTGGGTGGCAAGGCAAGTCTATAAGCTATCTCTCCCACTCTACCAAGAATTTCAAAAAGGTCCAATAAAACTCAGACTCAGCTTGTCTTTCTTTCCAAACCTCATAACACACTTAGAAGGAGAGACTTTCAACCAAACCATATCCCCATCTGCAAACTCTAAAGGTCGAATCAACCTATCAACATGGCTCTTTTGGCGACTCTGGGTTGTCACCAGTCTACTCTGAATCAACCACACCCGTTCAAGGAAATATTTCAATATGTCAACACCCATACTCACCACCGCTACTGAGTCAAACCGTCCAATGGTCGATCTACACCTCCAACCATATAAGTCCTCAAAAGGAGCATTTAGATAGCAACCTCTTAACATCTCACTTTGACCAGAATAAAGTGCATAGACTTGGTCAATCGATCCACCACTACCCAAATAGAGTCAAAACCCTCGACTGTAGGAAGTAAGCCAACAACAAAGTCTATGGCAATACGTTCCCACTTCCACTCGGGAATAGTATCTTATAAAGCTCTCCACCTGGCCTCAAGTGCTCACACTTAACTTATTGACATATTAAGCACTTGGCAACAAACTCAGCTATATCTCTCTTTAGACCAGACCACTAATAATGTTGTCCCAAGTTGTGGTACACCATTACTGCCTCTGGGTGAATGGAAGATATACCATAATGTGCCTCCTCCAGCATCAATCTGGTCAAATCTCCCATCTTAGGCGCACAAATACGACTCCCAATCCTCAAAACACCATCAGTATCGAGCATTGCTTCCCTAGATTCACCTCTAGTCACTTTATCCTGAATAATACACAACTTTTCATCCTCAAATTTCCTCTCACAAATATGATCCATCAAAGATGAGCGGGCCTCAATTGAAGAAAGAACTCCACCCTACTCTAAATTTTGCAACCTCACTAACCCATTAGCCAACCTCTTAACATCTCTAGCCAACAGTTGCTCCTCAGTCCGAATAGCTGTTAGGTTCCCCATACTAGAATTCTTCCTTCTCTATATATCGACCACTACATTGGCCTTTTCGAGATGATAGAGAATAGTCAAGTCATAATCCTTTAGAAGCTCAATCCACCTTCTTTGCCACAGATTTAGATCCCGCTGACTAAAGATATTCTGAAGATTGTGATGGTCAGTAAAGATCTCACAATGGACTCCATAAAGGTAATGAGTCCATAACTTTAACATGAACACAATTGCAGCTAACTCTAAATCATGGGTGGGGTATTTCTTCTCATGAAGCTTCATCTTTCTAGAGGCATAAGCAATAACCTTCCCTTTCTGCATCAATACACCACCTAGCCCCACTCCCGAAGCATCACAATAGACTATGAAAACAACACCCTCCTCCGACAATGTCAGAATATGAGCTAAAATCAATAATAACTTGAGCTTTTGGAAGATCTCCTCACACTCATCAGACCAATAGAACATCACATTCTTATGAGTAGGTCTAGTCAGTGGAGTTGCAATAGTGGAGAAACCATGAACATAATAGCGAGAATAACCAGCCAAGCCTATACAATTATGAATCTTTGTAGCTAAGGTTGGCCTAGTCCAACCCCGAATGACTTCATTCTTCACTGGATCAACTCAAATACGCTCCTTGGACATCACGTACCCAAAGAATGATACAAAACTCAACCAAAACTCACACTTGGAGAATTTGGCATACAACTTCTCTTCTCTAAGCCTTTGGAGAACAATTCTCAAATGTCTCACATGATCCTCCTCGGTCTTGGAATAGATCAAATATCATCGATGAACACAATCACAAACAAATCCAAATACGGCTAGAACACCCCATTCATCAACTCCATAAATGTTGTAGGGGCGCTAGTCAAACCAAAAGACATAATAAGAAACTCATAATGGTCATACCTGGTCCGAAAAGTTGTCTTAGGAATATCCGATGGCCGAATACGAAGCTGATGATACCTAGACATCAAGTTAATCTTAGAAAAAAATGCAGCTCCCTGAAGCTGGTCAAACAAATCATCAATGCGAGGAAGGGGGTACTTGTTCTTGACTTTCACTTTATTTAACTGTCCATAATCAATACACATCCTCATAGACCCATATTTCTTCTTAACAAATAGAACTAGGGTACTCCAAGGTAAAATACTGAAGCGAATGAAACCCTTACTCAACATATCCTGAAACAACTCATTTAGCTCTTTCAACTTAGCAAGAGCCATCCAATAGGGAGTGGTAAAAATGGGATTGGTGCTTGGCTCAAGGTTAATAGTGAAATCAATGTCCCGATCAAGAAGGACTCCTGGAAAATTAGTAGGAAACACAATTGGGAACTCACAAACTACCAAAATAGATACCATAGAAGGTGATTTAATAGTAGTATCATGAATAAAAGATAAGTAAGCCTTGCACTCATAATAAATCAACTTTTGGGATCTTATATAAGATATCACTTTACTAGGATAGGAACCCTTCGAACCAGTCCACTCAATCCTCGATCTACCTAGCATGGCTAAGGTAACGGTCTTAGCATAACAATCAAGAATAGCACGATAAAGAGATAGCCAATCCATACCCAGAATAACATTGAAATCTACCATATCTAATATAATCATATCTACCTAAGTATCATAGCCTGCCAAGGAAACAAGACAGGATCGGTACACCCGATCCACTAGTAAGGGCTCTCCTACTAGGGTCAAAACATGAATAGGCACAAATATGGAATCACAAGGCAAATTAAACCCCAAGGAGAAATAAAAAGACACATAAGAATAAGTAAATCCAGGATTAAATAACATCGATGTAGGGTAATGGCAAACCAGAATAATACTTATGATCACCGCATCAGAGGCCTCAACCTTGGTTCTACTTAGAAAGGCATAACAATGAGATCCTCGACCTCTACTCGAAGAAGCTGACCCTCTACCACTTGACTGAGTGGAAATTTCACCTGCTCTCCTACTACCAGTATGTCCACCTCTATTCGTCTGACCTCTACCATGACCCCTAGTCTGTGGGGTTGAACCTCTGGTTGGTAGTAGCAAATCTCTAACCGATGCAGTAGAGTATGTATGGTGGGGCCTAAAATAAGTCTGTCTAAGGCTTTGATATATCAAATGATCAGAAGACCCACACCCATAGCAAGACCTCAGGGTGAACCACTGCTTTGAAAAATTAGGAGGGATGTTATAGTCTCCCTAGCCTGTAGGCCTCTACTGGGAACCAGATGAACTCTACCCTAAACTATAGGAATCACGGGGCCCTCGCCTCCTATCTAAAGCTGGCAAGGCTTCATAAACCCTGCAACACTGAAATAAACTACCTCATCAAACCATACATCTGCCCCACTTTATGAGGTACCTGAGTACTGTCCCAAAGTACGGACCCTTTTGGGGCCCCTAAACTTCTCTCACTGCATCAACTCTACCTCATCGGCAAAACTAAACACCGAATGAAAGAAGGCCATATCTCTAGCTACCCAAAATATGGACTACCTGATAGAATAAACCAACCCTCTCACAAATCGACGCACCTTCTCTCCCTCGATCAGAAGTATAGTTGTAGCATGACGGGCCAACTAGCAAAAGTGAACCTCATACTTTGAAACTATCATGGTGCCCTGCCTCAAGCTCTCAAATCTCAATCAGCTCTCCTCTTGGACGCTCCAAGGAGTAAATCCATCATAGAAAGCATCAGAGAATATCTCCCAAGTCATCTAAGGAGACTCAACTAGAAGGGATCCTAAAAATAAGTCCTCCACAACTCCCTGGTTGGCCATCAAAGCTGGAGGGTAACATATCTCACACCAAGTGTATCTGCTAGACCCATGGTATCAAAACACTCTCTACAAGTAGTCAGAAACTCATGAGCATCCTCTGTCTTGCAACTCTGGAACGGTTGTGGATCCATCTTCTTGAACTTCTCATATTTATGCTACTCATCATCAATAAAGGCAGTAATTGGTAGAATCTCAACAATCAGAGCTACTAGTGGTTGCTCTACCTGAATTTGAGCCACAGGGGCTTGCTGTTGATCTAGGAGTTGAACCCCAACTTGAGTCTATGAAGTACCAGGAGTATCAATTGGGCTATCAGTCTGCCCCAAAGTCTCCAAAACACCTAAAACTCTCAGTAGTGTATCCTCAAGTGGTGGTATTGTAACAAACTCATGTAGAACCTACTCCTGTCTAGGCTCCAAAGTTGGCTTAAAAGAGATACCCCAGTTATAATCTCTCGTCAGTGAGGTTCCTCGGCCTCGACCTCTAGCTCTCCCTCTGGCACAGCCTCTTCCCCTAGCTAGGGTCTCAATAGCAACATAAGGGTCGACCTTCCCTCGTCTTGAAGCAACTGTAGCTTTGATCCTCACCATCAGTCAAAAGGACACACAAATACTCAACACTTAAACAAGACCCACACACAAATTGATTAGAATGAAGTAAAGAGAATTTTCTAACAGTCTCTGTAGCCTCTCAAGGATAAGCAACAAATGTCTCCATACCAATCCTTAAGTCTATACTTGACTGGGCTTGTACACATGTGAGACCTATAAACCTAGGGCCTTGATACCAAATTGTCACGACCCAAAATTCAGGTGTGATGACACTCACCTATCCCACCAAGGCGAGTCAGCCCAAAACCCAACAAATTAAAAAATTAGTAAAAGCGGAAGATAATAGTCTAATAAGATATAAACATACGGAAGAAAATAACTATAGTCATCCCAAGAACTGGTATCACATGTACAAGCGTTTAAATATAGAATACTCAAATGAAATGTATAAGTCATAATGTCTAGTACTTAAATAGAACCAAAAACATAGAATAGGATCCAAAAAGGCCTTCTAATGACATGGGGAGCTACCTCTGAAGTAATCCAGAAGCTCGATCTAATGAATAAAAATCTAACAGGATGGACCGGGCTCACAACCTCCAAAAATGTAGCAAAGGGTGACTACCAAACAAAATGGTACTCAACAAAATGGAACTAACCTAAAGTAAATCAATGATGAATACGAGTAACTCCTTAAATCCCAACAACAATCCACCGAACTACAACCCTGCATTCAGAAAATTCCCAACATAATATAATATACCGATCACAGTAATATAGTGTAACGACTCAAATATTTTCAAAACATGCATTACTAGTTGAGGACTGATTTTTAGGTTGTCTTGGTTAGCCTATGAATTTTCCAAACTCCTCCTGCATGACCGTCTTGGAAGAAATCGTGTTGGGTAAGTTAGGTTTTCTTAACGTCTTGTGGGTGTGCTGACTCTAAATAGACATATCTTTTTGTACTGGATGAACTATGTAGGACACGGCCAATAAAATTAAAGATCCTTGAGTTATCTTCTCAACGCACTTGGTCTCACGCAATTAGGAGTTTGGAAGTGGAAGTTATGGCCTCCACAGTAGGACTGCCTGTGCGGGGAAAACATTCTAGAAAAGGAAAGGAGGATTGTGGCTAAGAAAGTGGACTACGAGAGAGTCCACGGACTATGTGGAGGTTAACAATCCATGAGCCCGTTCCATGGAGTGTTCTAGTGAGTATCCCAATCCATGGACCGAGACTCCGAGCCAAGTAAGGCTCCATAGACCAACTCACGGTTCGTGTGAAGCCTCACAGCTCATGAGGCTCGTCTGTGTGGTGGTCCAGAAAGTTTCCAGGATTTTGTGCCGAGTCCTGGAGTTAAGTGAGGTTCCACAGAGCATTTCACAGTTTTTGTGAAGCCTCACGGCCCGTGAAGACTTTCTGTGAAGTGGTCCAGAGAGTTTCCCCAGGAATTTTATCGTTTGATGATCCAAGTGTTCCTTCATGGTAAGGCTCACCGACCGTGAGTCACTACACGGTCTGTGTAATGTACCGTCGGCGACTGCATCTAGTTTTCTTTCTCATTTTATTAATGGTTTAATTGTAATTTTAATTAATCCTAGGGATGTTTTAATTATTTTAAACTCTCCTAAAACCTCTGATTAAAAATTTATTCTCTCCTATTCAATTCAAATTCTCCAATTTCTTCCAAATTGCTCTCATTCTCCATTAAAGGCTAGCTTGAGGATCAAGGGAAAAATTTATTCTTCTTCAAATTCTCGTTATTCTTCATGATTTATCTCAAGGTATGTGGGCTTGATTCATGATTTTTCTTTCAACTATGAAGACCCAAAACCCTTTTCTTCAATTTGATGAATTTAAGCTTTTCTTTAATTATGGGTCTTTCAAGTTATGAATATTTTGATCAAATGAAGTAATGGGCTGCGAATATTAGTTGATTTCAAGGTGACTTAAGTTTAATTATCATGAATTGTATTGGGTTATGAAGATTAATGTGCATGCTCCTTTGAAACTTGTTTAAGCTTTGGGAAATTTGAATTATGATTTAAATTGGGGATTTTCCCATGGATTTTAATGGAACTTCTTATGGAATTGTTAAATTAAGATTTGAGT
>JBCEWC010021594.1:0-10396 GCA_038996855.1 Solanum aculeatissimum | reverse complement strand
AAAACCGGTTTTTCTCCTAAATAGACCAAAATTTTCTCTTTGGCTCCGGTGTTTTCTTTTAAAACAAGAAACAGCTATTATTAGAGCGAACAAGTCAGTAACTCAGCAAAGGTCAATATAAATTTAATCTAATTGGAAAATCACAAGTTCACCAGTCATGATAAACAAACCGAGTGTGCCCTAAAATTTAGTTCTGAGATCGCCTCCTGCTTGTGGCCTCCACCTTCTTCATTTTTAAATCCTAGATGCTAATTTACTTCTCAAATTGTAGTAACATCTCCATGATGGAGGGAAAAACAAGAAGATAGCACTGAGTATCATGGACAAGTTACTTAAAAAAGAAGTATATTAATAATCTGTTATATACCTCTGTTCTTCCAGGCATAATGGGTTTGCCAGCATATAATTCTCCAAGTATGCAACCAGTACTCCACAAATCTACAGCGACTCCATAGTGACTTGCTCCAAGTAAGAGCTCAGGTGGTCGATACCAAAGAGTCACAACACGGCTTGTCAAAGGAACACTTCGGTGCTGATCAAAAAAGGTTGCTAAGCCAAAATCTGCAATCTTCAAGATCCCATTGTTGTCTATTAGAAGATTCGAACCTTTAATGTCCCGATGCAAAACACCCTGACTATGACAATGATCAAGTCCACTAAGAAGTTGATGCATGTAACATTTCATCTATAAAAAACAAAATAAAGTCAGAAATAAGCTACCTAAATTGATTGAAAAGCTGAGATAGCTAATGCAATAATATGAAACTACGGAATAAAGCACAATGAAGGATCTCAAGAAAAGCACCTGTGGTTCTGTAAATTTGTTATCTGGAAGAGATGCCAGCCCAGTGAGATCATGTTCCATATACTCAAAAACAAGGTATAAACTGCAAGATGATCTTGATGCAACCAAACCTTCCAATTTGATAATATTCGGATGATCAAGCTTACGCAAGATGACTATCTCCCTTGCCATAAATTTGACACTTTCAATATCCATATTATCAAACCTCACTCTCTTGAGTGCAACAAGTTTATTGTTAATCAAGTCACGAGCCTTGTATACACTACTATAAGTCCCTTGGCCAATCTGCAAGCACAAGAAGCTATCAGACAATAACCAAAAAATCTTAACTGACAACTTTTGAACACAATAGAAAATAAAATTAACATCCCTTAAAGAAAATAGGAAAGGAAGGAAATAATATGGCCAAATGAATCACAAATAAGTATGATATATTTTTCACCATCTACATCAAAACATTATAGTTAGCATGTCTATTCACATAATTTGTTGGATGTGATCCACCAATTTCGATTGTAGGTATACTACTGATTAACCATTATGTTTAACTTTCCTATAGCTTTATTTAGTTGAGCTGATAACAAAAGTAACCATCCCATGCGACCCCTGAAAAAGGTGCAAACAAGGCGGCAAAATCACAAGGCTCTAACTTTGGGGAAAATAAAGGACGGGAAATAGGAAAAAAGAAAGCAATCAGAAGTGAGGATATCTAATCTCTAGCGTAAGTTTGGTTTTACACAAAGTAAATAATTTGTTTATCAATTAGATAGATGATAACAGGCATTCATGCGTGTATCCCATCATTATCGCCCATCTTGTAGTTATCCTATAAATCTCTTTTTTTGATTAAGATGGAGCATTCAAAATGTTAGGTGGCTGAGTCTAATCAATCATATTTCTAGTCTCTCTGAGACATCACTAGATTTGCAGCCCCTTCTTAAACAAAATCAACTTCTCGTATTGCTCAATTATTTCATTTGTCCCAATTTATTGACATTTTTCGTCTTGAGACATCTTAAAATGTTAACATAATTCTACTGTTAGTGCTATTTCATATCAGTTTTGCAAGGTAGGGGTAAGGTCAGGGTACACACTACCCTCCCTAGACCACCTAGGGGATTATATAGGATTTGTTGCCGTTGTTGCATATAACTTTTGCAACTTTCAGAAATGTTAAAGTGCATATAGTACTTTTGTAAAGTGCATAAGAAAGTTGAACTATATATTTTGTTCGGTGTAACCTTCCTTCTTTTTTTTTAATAACAAGGGAAACCCGTAACCGCTACCCTTTGGGTGCACACAAGGTAAACCCTCGCTCCTATGCAATAGCTTGCAAACCACATAGGAGAGGTAACCCACACTAGGCAAGCCCGGTGCGACGAGCTCGACCCAGAAGGCAAACACCTTGCTTTCGCTGGCAAGGGGTTTCGAACTTGAGACCTCCAACATGGAAGTCTCAAGTCCAAACCACTGGGCCACCCCGAAGGGTTCGGTATAACCTTCTTTAATAGACCAAATTTTAAACTTTCAATTGAATGCTTTCTCTATCAAACTAAACTACATGAAAAATTTTCCTCTGTCACTAGCATAATACATAAGTCAATTTAAAATTTTAAACTGCAATCAAATCAAACATCACAAGGGAATCTTAGTAGCTCATTTCGATGACTACCTGAACTTTCCCCTTCCTACACCAAGTTTGGAAAAAAAATAAAAACAAACACCACCATATAAAATGGAAGAGATGTAGTATTAATTACTATGATTATAAGCCTTGTAATTTAGGCTAGTCACATAAAATTTTCATTGCTGTTCAATCTAAATTGACAAATTAACCACCCATAAAGAATGTCTAAAGAACTGTACCTTGTCTAATTTCTCGAATGTATCGGCCTTGCGAGGAAGCCATCCATTAATAGCTTCACCAGCCACGGCAGCAAGCCAAGAAGGCCATCCAGCAGCAATTAGCTCCCCTTCCAAGGCTTTTGGGACGACTCCGTTTCCAGGACAACCATTCACAATGAGTCCAAGCTTTTCCTTTATCTGTTCATAACTATCATCCCTGACCTTTCTTGATACATTAGACTTCCTATCTATCAAACCAAGCTTCACATCACCCTTTTCCAACTTGTCTTTCACCCTGAAACTTTCCTCTCTCTTTGAAGAAACAGCTCGTGGTACGCGTGATGCCTTAGTTGCCTCTTTTGTAAATTCACTCTTCTTTTGTCTATTCCGCCTATTTGGCACGGGAGAGGAAGGTTTTCCACAAACAGCACCCATGATCAATCAACGAAAACCTTCCCTTGCAATTGCAAACTATAAACCCCAGAGACCAGTTTTTGCGAAATTCAATTTTTTCCCCATAGCCATGGAACCCCAAGTCAAAACACCCAATCCAGGCAAGAAAAATTCAAAACCCAATTCAGTAGAACAGCCACTCAAATACAATTCCAAATTTCCATAGCAAAATTCAACTGCATAAAGAACTGTCAACCACCCATAAACACTTGACGCAGTAACAATAACACCAAAAGACTCCAACTTTTTCCACAAAGTACAACTTCAGAAAAAGAACTATCAAGTATAAAATACCAAGAATCAAATTTCTATAAAGACTCCAACTTTTTACCAGAAAAATAACAATCAAGTACCAAGAATCCAAACTCTACAACAAATTGTTGATGCAGCAGCAACTACAAAACCAAAAAGACTCCAACTTTATACCCAATTCAATCAATAAACCCCAATTTCACCACAATTCAGTTACGATTAATCAAGATTCCACTATACCTTGTCAAAAATCACAAAGATGATAAACCCCAAAACCCCTCAACTGCTGATTAGACAACTTGATCTCAAAAAATTCTGTGTGCAGGTTCTGAGAAAACCGAAAAACATCGTCATTGCTTTTTAAAAAGAAACTAAAAAAGCTGCTAGGCTGCAGTTGACTATTCAACACGCTTATATGGAGAGAAAAAAAGCAGAAGATAAGAATAAAAACAGCAGAATTTTTAAAGTATAATATAAAATGAAGGAAAATAATAATCAAGAAACAAGATAGAGAAAAAGGGGCCGGCAAAAGCACACAGCTTTTCTCTCTCTATAACTGTTGTAACACTTTTTTTTTTTTTTGTGGTCAAACACTAATTTCTAGTGTGAAGGCTTTGAGGGGAGGAGACTTGAGGAGCAGTCGTTTGGTTACCTATTTGGAAATGGAACCGGAATCGACTTATTAATATTGGGTTATTGATTAAAATTTTATAATTAATGATTTATTAATATAAAAATGGATGATTTAATTTTCTTATCGAATAAATTGTTAACTCATTAAAAATTATTATACTTACTTTTTTATTTTAGTCTAATTTAATATTTTACCATAATATATAAGAGTCTACTGCTGATTTTTTTAAAAAATAAAAATATTACTGGGTTTTGTCCTTTTAGAAATTCAAAATAAAATAAAAAAAAGTATTATTTTAAAATTTTCAAAAGTAACTACTCTAGGCATATATAGCTATAATTTAAATATTTACACTTTATAGCTACGATTTGAAATGCTTAGCTAAAAAAAATCGTCTCCCTCCTCGATCCCCCTCTTTGTGTTTATCTCTTGCTAAAGAGAATCAGGAATACAATATATATATATTCTGTATTTCTAACTGTCTTTCTATGTTTGTATATTTTTTGAAGCGTCAGGTAATTGTATTTGTTGTATTCACATGTACATTTACGTTTCATACTATATTTCTACCTCTCTTTGCTTTTGTATTTTTATTTAAGTGTCAAGTAATTGTATTTGTTATATTTATATGCGCATAAAGGTTTGTATTTTGTATTTACACATTTGTCTTTCTCCAGATTTCTATATATTTTTTAGATTTGTATCACTTGCATTTATTGGCTCTTGTATCATTTGTATCGATTCAAACTTGTATCACTCATATTCATATGCTCTAGTTTCACTTGTTTTTATGCATGCATTTAGTTTGTAATCATTCGCTCTTAAATCACGTGGATTCATTTGTTCTTGTATCATTCACTCTCAAATCGATCACATGGATTTGTTTGCTCTTGTATCATTTGCTCTCAAATCACGTGGATTCATTTGCTCTTGTATCATTCGCTCTCAAATCACGTGGATTCATTTGCTCTTGTATCATTCGCTCTTAAATCACGTGAATTCATTTGCTTGTGTATCATTCGCCATACATAAATATAGAAATATAAGAAAGAGAGCATGAAAAAATAGAAATACATTTTTTTTTAAATGTGCCAATAAGTTAGTCATTGAAGTAAAAAAAAATGTTGAAATTTTGTAGGAAAAAAAACCGAAATTTAGTTGGAAAAAAAAAAGGATTTACATAAATCATATTGTCTAAAAGTTAATTATCATTTTCTCCACCCTTTTCAATTTACAGAAATCCTTTAAAAATATGACAATCCGGATACATTAATTCAGTAATCCGGATACAAAAATTAGGATTTTAAGAATCAACTGTAACATTTAAAGTATGATACATTGAACATAGAAATAATTTAAGAATCATAATTAATGTATCCGAATTAATGAATTAATGTATCCGGATTATGAACATAGAAATAATTTAAGAATCATAATTAATGTATCCCTATTATCGAATTAAAGTATCCGGATGAAAAGAAGGAATTTTTGAAAATGGATAAGAATAAAAAAAAATAAGACAAATAAATGAGTGTAATTAGATATTTATTCCCAAAAAAAAAAGGAAAAATTAGAGCAAATATGTGTAAACTCTGATAAAAATACAAAAATTCATACGATTTTTTTTCCTTTTGGTGTATATATAATTGAAAAATAAAAAAATACGTAGAAATCAGTGAAATAATAAACGTAAACAAAGAGATAAAATGTATGAATAAAAGAAATATATCATATTACAAAAATCATAGTGAATCAGACAACGAATAAAATTGAGAATTTTAAACCTCATAATATATTTAAATTGGTCTATCTTTTTTGTTAAAATAAAGTTTGTATTAAAGACTTGGTCTCACTCAGTGGCTGAGCTACATTAGAGGGGTTCATCTGAATTTTCTTCGGCGAAAAATTATACTATATATATATGATAAAAATAATTATATATATATATATATAATAGATGTTGAATCCCCCTGCAACTAATTCATGTGTCTACTTTTTAAAAAATTTAAATTCTCTTAACGAAAATTTTAGCTCCGTCACTGATCTCCTTATAGGGTTTTTTCTTGATGAAATTCTATATTTCTATGGACAATTTAATTAGGTAGTGATTGAAAAGAAGCTTCTTTGACTTTTGATATATTTGAGATTAATTGTTTTTTCTAGATGGGCCAAGAAGAAAATCATTAGATGATATTTTTATGAATAATTGAATAATAGCTTAAGTTTGAGACGTGTATTTTCTATAACCAAATTTAAAGAAAAATAGGCTGTCCATGCAAAAATGGTTTAATTTTTTTTTAAAAAAACAAGTCACAACTTAAATTAAAAATAAGGAATAATTATTTTTTAAATTTCTGTTATAAAATATTTATTATTTTTAAATATATTTATTTATTATATAAATATTTCATATTTGAATAATATTTATCATTTATAGCAACTGTATTATGTATTAAAAGTGGACTATACTTATTACTTAATAGTATAAAAAATAATAGTCCAAATGATCATTTAAATTATTAATGAAATATTAAGTTGTTTCAAATTGGGCACCTTGTTATAGGAAATTAGTTTAATAACATATACTTAAGCACATAATTAACTAAGTCGATCTGATCTTATTGATTTTAATTAAGGATTCCAACTCCTAACAAGATTCTTTGACTTTTGTGTTTTATTAGGGAATTCTAATTAATTATTTATTTTAAGATGGATTATTTTATTTAATTAATATGAGAGGAGAATATTCATTAATCATATGTATGCATGAACAACAGCTTGTTGCATTAATTAAAAAAAAGTATATATTGATTGTGGTAGAATTAAAATCTTTTAGCTAGTAATTATGATACTAATCCCTCATTGAAAGTGATTATATTTAATAATTAAAAAAAAGTGTATGAATGAGTCATTACAGAGTTAAAACTTTTTTTTTAATTAAAAAATAAATTTCATAAATGACATACTAGATTTATTCTCTGCCCCTCCCACCCCCACCATTGCTCAAACATCCTACCCCAATATATATGAAATTCATTTTCAATAAGTAAATAAGAATTTAGATATAATTTAAATAAATACTTTATAGAATTTGAACAAACACTTTATAGATAAAAATATATAAGAAATTACTTATTTTCTAGAGAATTTTACATAATCCCAAAAACGTAATCACTTTTGATAAAGAATGATTTATCGTCAAGTGAATTTTTTATATATATATTTGAATTAGCTAAATTTCAGAGTCAATATTGATATTGAACATTACATTTAAAAAAAAAATTATTATCGTCAAAATGAGATTTTTCGGTACAAATACGAATTAGCCAATCTTCAAAGTCAATACTACTATTGGATAATTATTTTTTTATTGAAAAAAAAAGAAGAAAACTTTGATTGTTTCTTCTTCTAATTTGTCTCTTGTAATAGAAGAAAGATGATTGAATATTTAATGGTTGACTTTGAAGATAAGACAAGGGTGTCACAATTTAATTTACTATTATTATATTTAAATTAATACTAAAACAATTAAATTGATAAAACTTAAGAATGTAAAAGATAATGTTCCAAAATATAGAGTCAAGTGGATGTTTGTGGACTTTTGACAAGAAAATCAATATGTTGGGCATCCAATATAATATTAATATTTAATTTTGGTAAATATAATAATATGGAGGAAAATGCCCGCAGATTTGTGAAACTATGACTGAAAATTTTGACTATTTGAATATTTATGAACTATTAATTTGGATATATAATTATTATTGAGACGAGAATGTTGAGATGAATGTATGGATATACCAAGAGTGATAAAGATTAGGAATGAGATCATTTGGGAGAAGTTGGAGGTGGCTCCTATGGCTGACAAAATGAGGTAAAGCGAGACTGCGATAGTTTGGACATGTACAGAGAAGAAGTACGGATGCTCCTGTCAAGAGGTGCGAGAGGTTGGAGTTAAGGGTTACACGGAGAAGAATGTAGAGGTAAACCGAAGAGGTATTAGGGGGAGACGATTAGACAAGATATAACGAAACTTCATCTCACCGAGGACATGACCTTAGATAGGAAGGAGTGAAAGTCACGTATTAGGGTAGAAGGATGATAGGCTAGTAGGGGTAGGTTGATGTCTGGTTCGTGTGATTATAGTAGAATTAGTCGTGTCTTTATATTCTGTGATGTCATTATCCGTCTTATATTTGTTACTTTTAACGTATTTACATACTATCATTTGTTTTTCATGATTAATTGTTTTTCCTCTTTTCTTTTCTTTTCCTTTCCTTTTTTTTTCCATATTTAGTATCTTCTACTTATGAGATTTGATTTTTAAGATGAGTGTTTTCCGGAAACAACATCTCTATCTCTATGAGGTAGTGGTAAGGTCTGCGTACATTTCTACCCTCCCCAGACTCCACTTGTGAAATTTCACTGAGTATGTTGTTGTTGTTGATACAAATCAATCATCATAAATTTATAATTTCTCTCTTCACGCTCATGCATACCTGTTTTATATGTAGCTATGAATCATAATTAAATAAATTAAAGCTCAAACTATAGCCATTTTTTAAAGTTCCTCATTATAAAAGGATATCTTTTATAAAGTGAAAAAAAATTGTTAAATAAAAGGTTACATCACTTGAGTGGATGACTTGGTCTTCTATATTTAATTTATTATAGCAAATTTCACTTTCATTGCACATAATTATAGATAGAAACTTGCCTTGTTAATTTTTTCAATTAAAGCAACCTTTCTTGTAGTATTAATTAGTATGGTTAATTAGGTCTTGCTCTCCTTTAAAAACACTACATAATGTATCTTTGAATTGACTTTGGATTAGAAAAGATATTAAGTTTTTAAATGGGAACAATTTGTAACAATGTCAGAATTTTTAGTAAAGGAATTCAAAATATGAAGAAGTAAACGCGTAAATAAATCAGGAATTTTGTATATATTAACCTTGAATATAGAGTACTTTATAATGTTAGTAACTTGCCTCAAGTGGAATAATATAATTTTTCAATAGTAAAAATCTACCTAAAATGAACAATGCCCAAGAAAAATTAAATAAATTGGCTATATTATTGATTTTAAAAAATAATATTTTCTCCGTTTCAAATTAATTGAATTTTTGAGATTTTTTTCAACGTTCAAAATAGTTGAATTGTTCAAAGTTCAAGATGATGTTTGAAACTTTTTCCTATTTTGCCCTTTCATTTATTGAAATTTTATATTTTTTAGGAGATAAATTACACTAAATATTTATGATTTCACAAGGGCGATAGTGGAAAATATGGTTTAAATTTCATCTTTTAAATATTTTTCTTTATCTGTGTATATTGACTCATAAATTCAATTAAAATGAAACGAAGAAAGTAGAGTATTACAATATATTGTGAAAAAAAGAAGAGAAAAGATTACATCTCAAATGCCTTGATGGATAAATTTCAAATAATTAAGGACAAACAAATTATGCTTAAATTCTCTTATTATGATTTGACTTTAAGGTACCCTTTCCTAATATTTCATATTTATAAACAAAGAATGAGGTAGTGTGAAGGAAGAGGGAAAAGGAGAAGACTTAATGAGTTTGAATTCATTATTAATTTTTTTTTAAAAAAAATTACATAAGTAGATTCTTTTTAATAAATAATTATTGATTTTAGCAATATTTATTATTTATTATCATTTATAGCAATATATAATAATATTATGATCAATTTGTACTTGTATTAAAAGTGAATTATGTATACAGTATAAATGTATTAAAAGTGTTTTAAAATATATTGTGTTTGTATAGTTATAAATTGACACAATGTATTATAAATGTATTAAAGTGTGTGATAAATGCATTATCCATCGATGAAACTTGTACTAGATATGTTTTATGAATAGCTTTCTGTAATGTGAATTAAAACTATATTTGACTGATTAAAATATTTTATTAAAAAAAATGAGAAAAATGATTGACTTAATAGCTAGGAAAATAAAAAAAAAATCACAAATGTAATTTTATATTAATTATATCTTTCTCACTCTCCAACACACCTCAAATGCATTAGGCATTCTGAGCTGAAAGGAGGCAAGCAAAGAGAGAAGGTGTTACGAGCCGACTACCAAAAAAGCAAAGCTTTATAGACTCGATCAAGTTGCTTATTTCATCCGGCTCAGTAGCTTACAAATAAAATATTTAATTTAATTAAGACGAAAAATAGTCTAGAAATATAAATTAAAAATTGAATGGTTGGAAGAGGAATGTGGGGGATTGAATCATATGGCCAAAAAACAGTCCACCAAAGACTCATTTATTGTCGAAAAGATTATATTGATGAAACTGTTATAAAACTGAATATCAATTTAACTAGAATAAATTTAAGGCGGAACAACAAAAGCAGAAGAAGAGTAAGAGGAG
>JBCEWC010021593.1:0-10396 GCA_038996855.1 Solanum aculeatissimum | reverse complement strand
TTGATCAAATGAGATTAAGATAACAATTATTTTCTTATATTTTTATCAGTTAATGTGATTTAAAAAAAATAAAATAAGAAAAGAATTCTTTAAAAATAATATTTTAATTAGTAATACAATATGTTTAAAAAGTAAAAAAAAAACAATATATATATATATATATATATACACATTAATTTAAAGAATGATATTTCTGACCCATTTGGTAACAATAAAGTCATTTTGGAACAAAGTATCATTGATAAGGATATTTTTGAACCAAAGTATTAATCAAGGGCATTTTTGACCCTTTTCCGTTAGTATCAGGGCATTTTTGACCCTTTATGATAGTACAAGGGCATAAATGGTCCAAAATATAAACTGAGGGCATTTTTGCTCCTTTTTTATAGTACAAGGGCATTTTCGACCCTTTTCCCTTTCTAGAATGACAAAAAACAGAGATGACACATCTTTGTTTTCTTTATATTCATTGTTTTCTTCATAGTTTTTCTCTTATATATGTATGTTAGCTACACATATACAATTATCAAACAAATATATATATACAATTTGACAAATCTCTTATATATAAGAGATGGTTTTGATGTAGCTACAAATCATAATTTTAATAAATTATAATTATTTTTATCTTATTATATTTTTAATATTTACATTTTTGAAAAATCCTCTTTATTAAATCTTCAATTCATATGTGATAATAATTCAGTATTTTCTTCTTCCTTGTTGTCAGCTTTATATTGACTAAAATGAAGTTTTACTTACTGATTAATTATTAGTCTATTAAATTTTAAAAAGAATTAAGAAGAATAAAATATTGAGAAAGACTTATGGTCACTAAATTAATTATTTTTAATATATCTGATAGTTAAAATTGAACGGAGAAAATTATAACTCAATTGATAATTTTTTTTTTTTTGATGAATTGGAAGTCCAGTGAACCCCTCCATATCCAATGAAAACTCAATATATGCATCATTTGTAATTTACCATAAAAGGATGATTTTTTTAATGAAATTGTTGATGTGGTCCAATGAAGAAAGCATAAAAAAATAATTCCTTTAAGCAAATTGATTTTGTGAAATATCTACTATACCTCTGAACTTTTATCTAATCCCAATAAACTGACATGTTGAAAGTTTGCTTTCTATATATCTAAAAAAAGTACTTTAAGAAAATGAAACAATTAAGAGAAAAGGTCATAATTAAATTTGAAACATTAAAATTTGATAAATTTAATCGTCAGCATTTGTTTAATATTTGATCAACATTGAAAGTATTCATTTTTTTATGAACTTTGATAAACAAAACTATTGAAAAATATATTTAAGAAACCAATTTGCACCAACCTCAAATATAAGAGACCATTTTATCAGATATTTTTTTTCCTAAGACTTTATATATAAATGCAGTTTATTTTAATACAATAATATACGTGCACCTGCTGACTTATTTCCTATTTGGATGTATTTCGTAGTAAGACAAATATTTTCTATTAATTTTTAATGTTTGATTGATCGAATGTTTTTTAAAATATTTTCTCTAGAAAAATAAATTTCTTAAAAATGAGAAAAATGAGCTCCTTAATAAAAATAGGAAAAAACCCAACTCTACTAATGATATTTCACATTGATTATGTTCCTCAGTCCTTCAACACACTTTATATTCGCCCTCACCATTTTACAGTGGCGGAGCCAGCATTTTCGTCAAGGGTATTCATACTTGTAGAACATGAGTGGGTGATTTTTGTATCAAGGGTGTTCAACAATTGATAATATCAAAATATCTATATTTAACCTATATATTTTAAAAAGTTTTTCGATGAAGGGTGTTCATCTAACCACCGTCGGGTGAATGTAGCTCCGCCCCTGCCATTCCACACCTTTACCTGCCCATCTCTATCTCACATAGTATTTGTTTGAATTATATTCAAGTTTTTTTGGAATAATGACTTTTGCTTACTTACTTACGTACGAACACATGTAAATAAGTAGAAAATCAACTTATTTTTAAAAAAATATTATTTTTTTTAAAAAGTTCCGTCATACCCACACCCTTTATATACGTCCGGCACATCATTTACTCCAACTGGCTGGAATATCCTTAACTGGACCTAGTCGAAGACCAAAATAAATTGATGTCCTATCTGTTGTCTTGAATATTGTTTGTGCATATACTGTCCAAAAGGCCTTAAAGCCCAAAAGAAAACAAAATGACAAAAGGCAGATTGAGGTCTAAAACGTTCTAAAATAGATATCTCCATCAAAAAAATTAGTTAAAAACTTACAATTAGCTAATGTTTTCTGTTTATATGACTAAACGGCCCCTAAGTATATTCTTTTGGTGACAAAGTCAATATTGGTATACTGAGTGTACAAATAAAAGATAGTGTTTCTTAAATGAGTGTAATATCCACTTCAGCCATTTGAAAATTAAAATTAAAAAACAATCATGACTTAGAAGAACTATATAATATAATCACCGCCACCAAAGTATATGAAGACGGCAGGTACTCTACATTGTTTATTTCTTGAAAATAGCAATAAAGAGAAAATATTCTTCACAAATAGCTTAAACGTTAAAGGAAATTCTGGGGGAAATATTTTTCTAAAAATAAGTGATTTATTATTTAATTTTTTAGTATTTTGATAACTGACGAGTAATTTTAAAAATATTATCTCAAAACATTTATATGTATGGGATTAGATGGGGTTGGAGTGAGGGTGGCGGGGTGGGATGCTAGAGGGGTGGGGATCAGGGTATTGGGTCGGTGAAAAGAAGACAATATATATACACTTTCGTTCGGTTGGCAACAAGTTTGGCAATAAGTTATCCCAGATTAATTAATTTTAGTATAAGTACTTAGTCTAGGATAAGTTATTCCACAATATATATATGAGATAATTTATCTCATCAATAAGGATAAAATAGTGGGATAAATAATCTAATATTTTATTTCGAGATTATTATAACTTATACTTCACACCAAACGTGATTACTTATGAAACTTACTTTTCTTAATTGCATTAGAGAAATCATTTCTTAAATTTTTAAGAAATAATTATTTTTCAAAATATATATTTTGATTAACGAAATAAAAAAAATTAAAACAATATATTTCTCTGTACCAAACACACAGCCTTGATGTTATTATCTTATATCTCTAAATATTACATGCACGGACAATTTCTTTTCTCTAAAGAACTATTCCACTAATTTATCTACTTCTATATATGGGAGAACACTGGCCATTGTATTAGATCACTCACAAAAGTACATCATATTCGACGATTTCCTTGCCGTTTAATTGAATAGAATAGAAAGTAAACCTCTTTTTATGTTGAAGTTTTGATGATTTGATAAAATTGTAGAATGAGATCTGATCCCATTTTATACATGGACAAATGCATTTGGTGCACAATTGAAAATGACATTTGACACAGTACACTGTCTGTAATAGAATTCTGGTAAGTGCTCGAGTGCAACAGTGCAGCAAGCCTATTGGCCAATAGAATGATTCCATGTACAGGTGATCCAAGTGTGTGGATGCAAAATATCATGAATATGGATATATATTAAGCATGCGATGAATTGAACAGATCGTCTTCCGCACAATATTGTGAAAATATTCTTCTAAAAATACGACTGGAAAATAGTCATGGCTCCGGTATTCTTAGCAATTTCATCTAGCTGTTTTAAGGTCTATTTTCTACATGCTTTTATGTAAACCAGGTCCTGATCTATAAAGGGACCTGGTAGTTTGATTTTGAGTTGGCTCTTTCTTTTTCTCGATCCATAGCTAGAGTTAGCAAGGATGGGAGAGTGAAGTATAAACTAATCTATGTTAAATTGGTTTACTGGTAGCTTATTTGCTGCTTAGTTGTTGGAGAAGATTTCATTATTCTTGTTAGGGGGGAAATTAAAGGGGTTAGAGGGTTAATTCGTAGTTTGCAAGAGATTGTAATCTTTTCGCTCTTTGAAAATAGTGGAATCTGACTTAAATCCTAGGGATTAGATCGGTGATTGTTTCTCACTTGAGCAAGAAATTTTTCCACGTTATTTACATTCCATCTTTTTTTGTTCTGTGTTAAAAGACATGATCCATTACTGTAATGGACGCGTGCAATCCATCAACCTCATATACCGTACTAGGATAAGTTATTAGAAATGTGATAATATAAAAGATTTTTGGAAATGATATTCTTATATGGTTAGTCTTATCATGAGTATATGTCTAGAATGTTATGCATTAATTAGTTCTATACATTCAAATCTCATGTTCATCACCTGCCTTACACCCAGATCCGGACATTCTTTATATGGTTCCATTATTGGACTTAACTTTGATACTTTTGTCAAATTACGTCTTGAGTCTAACTCACATTTTAAAAATTAATTAGTTCAAAAAGAAAAGTGTTGTCTAAATTTTATAAGTACTTCAAAATTCTCATCTTTTAAAATTTTATAAGTAGTCCAGAACTCTCATCTTTTACTAGTGTGGGATTCATTTCATTCATTACGGAGATATTAATCCAATAAAATTAGAACAAATACAAAAGATTAACATGGTCTTTGTGCGAGAATGATATATATATACACGTTATATACATATATATTAGACCAAATGAGAGAGGAAATGATATTGTTACTGATGCTCTTTGGACCTAAGAATTAGGTGAAGATGGACGTAAGAAATGATGTGGTCCAGAGGAAAATGTTAGGGCCGTTTTTTATATGCAATTTGGAATTAAAATTTAAAAGGTAGAATAACAATTTCAATTTTGTTTATCATTTAAAAATAAATAAATTAAAACTTAGTCCATAAGTTTAAATTTTATTAAAGAATGATTTGAGAAAATGCCCGAGTTGAAAAGATTGTATATAGCGTGTAGGAGATTTATATTAAAACAATAATGTGTATTTGAAAGTTTTATAATATGTAATTTTAAATATTTGTCTATAAAAGAAACATAGAAATATGAATTAAAAAAAAAATTAAGAATTGAGAAAACTTTGATATTTTTTCCAAATTGTCAAAATTTTATATTTATAAGAAAAAATACGAACTTTTAAAATTTAAATTATATGATAAAACATAATTTTAATTTTAAATCAATATTTATCCTAATTAATAATTTTAAATTCATATCCAAACACCTAGCTAGTTATAAATATTATTAGTGTCATAATAAGGCGTGGAATTGATAAAGGGAAAAAGGATCCATGCACTAAAACGTAGCAAAGTGAAATGGGGTGGTCCCACTTAAGGGAAGAGAAGGTGGTATAGCATGTGAAGCTCTAGAAGTTAAGGACCATTTCTTTAGGGTTTTGATAAAGTTTATGTAGTCCAACTAATAAGTATCCTAATCTAGAAATAAAGATGATCTCATTTGGATGTCATACCAATGAAAAAGGAAATTCTATTGCTTTTAAACCATAAAAAAATTCAATCAATGAAGTTGAGGGATTAAAAGGACCACATGGTATCAAATATTGTTCACACTAAGTGATTCTCTTGTTTGTATAATAAGGTAGTCCCTTCGTTTTAAAAATAATGATTTTAGTTTGATTTGATATAGAATTTAAAAAATAAATAAATTTTTTAATTTTATAGTCCTAAGTTAAAATTATATTAAATATATCAAATTATCCTTTAATGTTGCAGGCTTGCAACCTTAAATATATCATATGAAAAGCTAAAATTAAATAATTATTAAAAAAAAAGGGATCATTTGTCTAAATAGACTAAAAAAGAAAGTAAATTATTCTTTTTAAAACTAAGAGAGTATAAAGTTATTTAGTCATTGTTGATTGATGTGCACATTCTGTGTCCGATAGTTACATAGAGCTGATACAGAATTTGAAGCTAATGAGTTTGAGATTTTAATACTTTTGAGTTAGTGAATTTTAAATTACTTATTAGTAATACTATGTATAATCCTCCACTTTAATTGATAACAATGTTTCACTAAAATTTTGAATAACTATCCCGAATTTAAGTTGATTCTATTTTGATTCCTCCTTTGAGAAAGATGATCAAACAATTCTTAGTGATAATCTTTGTGGATTGGATTAGCCACATAATATAAAAAACTAACTCCATATATTTGAGATTTTTCTTTTTGAATAAGATTTCAATTCCAGCAGTGATTTCATTAATATCTTTACCACTAGAAATCTTGATAAAATAATAATGCTGTTATTATTTTACAAACTGAGGTTCTAAATGATTCATTGCAGTTCACATCAGTAATATATGTACATATCTTGCATTAGCCCCAACAAAAAACTAGCCTTTTAAATGTATATCTGACAATTGTTATATAAGTGATTCTACCAATAAAGTCTTAAATCTTGTACATACTTGGCTTTAGACATTGTTGGTAAGAAATAGATTTTGGGTCTAACTTAATCCTAAAAGTTAGTTCATGAGAGGAGAATTGTCAGCTTTGAACACTATTCGTATAGTACTTCTTTTGGTCCTTTTTATATGTCACATTTTGTGATTGCGCTAGCATTAAGAAAAAAAATGACTTTACTATTTTGTCCTTATTTAATGTAGATTAATTGCTTTTTTAGTTCTTCTTCAAAGTTCATTAACTATCAAGGATAAAATATGAACTTTGAAGAAGAATTAAAACAGAATTAAGATATAGGATTAAACTTGAATTAAGATAAAATAGTTAATTATCTTAATTCAAGTTCAACTAATAACACATAATTAGTTTGTCTTTCTTTGGGTTTCTGCACTTGGTGATGATTTTGTGCATAATTAATGAGCACAACGAAAATAAATAATTATGATTACCCTGAATGCATGTGGAACTAATTAAATTCATATGTTTTATTATTCTATTTTTATGATTGTGGATATAGGCCAGCAGCCTTTGGTACAGAATTAGTGACCTAAGTATCCATTTAGAATTATATAATCTATTCATCAAAATGCATAAATTTGTACTAGTGGATGTAATGTATTCGAAATCAATATTCCAATATCTCATATTTTATTTTCAGTGATATAATTTCTTTCAACTATGTGCTAATCCTTGTAATCAAATCAAACGAAATTTGTTGTTTGATCTCAAATAGGACAAACCTCATAATTTGATGCCTAATGTTGAGGGCTACAGATCTGTGTTATTACCTGAACCTGGATTAAGATAATATAGTTGATTTAACAAAAAATAAAAACAAAAATTCTAGTTGATTAATGTTAAATTCATTTCACATTAGAATATAGGATTAAACCTCCTCTTAATTAACCTCGCGAAGGTAATACTACTTTGGTAATTAATCACTCATAGTGTAATCATGTAGTGTTTTTTCTTTATTTTCTGCAATAACACTCACTTTTTTACACCTGCGTTAAAAATGAGAAAATTAATGGTTATACTAATCCAAATAAATGATAGCTCTGTGCACTAAATCTCTCACTAGTAGGTGTGAAATTTGAAAAAGAGTCCAACCATAATTAGTAACTAATTAAAAAGATGATATATTGTCGGTGTAAAGAAATTATCATTCAAAAATATCTATCATAAGTTTCCTTAGATAATTGTGAGATTTGTAGTCTTCAAAATAAGATATATTACTTGCTAACAAAAAAGAAAAAAAAAGGAAAACCTGATGATATTGCAAATTCTTTACTCGATTGATATATATGTATAACTTAATTAATTTTAATAAATTAAGGTAAATTCAGGAACAAATATAGTAAACTATATACTGCAGAGCCAGAAATTGCATGAAACTGAAATTGAATTTGCAAGGAGAAGTATAAATAAAACAATTAAAAAGAGAATAAGTAGGGCCGTCATATGTTATAGTAATTAATATGGGAGACAGCAGAAGCACACTAGCAATGGTACTTGGACTTAATTGACAATTGAAATGAAAATAACCAAACATGTGATATAGTGTTAGTGACTTATATTTGGATTAAAGTAGTTGCTCTTTAATGCGCTTTATGCATAGACGCGCTTTTCTTATCCTTGGGAAAAATCTATAAATAGCCTTCATGAATCCATGCAATATTCATATTCAACTCTATCTATTCCAATGGCCAAGAGTAGTACTAGAGTTTTTAACATTGTCTTTTTTATTTTGTTGAGTATAGGAATATGTTCAGCTGCAAGAACCCTCATAGGTCTTGATGTTGGTGTTGGGGCCAAGGTTGGTGTCTATGCGGGTGGTGGTGGAGGAGGTTCCGGTGGAGGTGGTGGAAGTGGAGCTGTAGCTGGAGATCATGGTGGTTATGCTGGCGGAAGTGGTAATGGTGAAGGTGGTGGAAGCGGATATGGTGCAGGAGGGGCACCAGGAGGTGGATATGCAGGTGGAGGAGGTGGAGGTAGTGGTGGTGGCGGTGGTGCAGCTGCTGCTGGTGGAGCACATGGTGGTGGATCAGGTGCGGGTGAAGGAGGTGGAAGTGGTGGTGGATACGGTGCTGGTGGAGCGTCAGGTGGTGGAGGCGGACATGGAGGTGGTGGTGGAAGTGGTTCAGCATCAGGAGGAGCTGGTGGAGCGTCAGGTGGTGGATACGGAGGTGGTGAAGGTGCTGGTGGAGGTGCAGGCGGAGCTCATGGATCAGGAGGATATGGTGGCGGCGGCGGTGGTGGAGCTGGTGGCGGTGGAGCGACTGCTGGTGGAGCCCATGGTGGTGGATCAGGTGCGGGTGAAGGAGGAGGAAGTGGTGGTGGATACGGTGCTGGTGGGGCTCCAGGGGGTGGATATGGTGGTGGGGGCGGCCACGGAGGTGGTGGTGGAGGTGGTTCAGCATCAGGTGGATCTGGAGGAGCATCAGGTGGAGGATATGGAGGCGGTGAAGGCGCTGGAGGTGGTGCAGGAGGATCTCATGGAGCAGGAGGATATGGTGGCGGTGGTGGAGGTGGAGCTGGTGGTGGAGGAACCTATGCCGGTGGTGAAGGTGGTGGACATGCAGGTGGATATGGTGGTGGTGAAGGGGGTGGATCCGGACATGGTGGTGGCGGCGGCTATGCCCCTTGAAAGCTTATTCTCTTCACAATATGCAAACACTATGGGATTTCCTATTCTTATCTAAAATACTATTAAAAATAACATGATCAAATTGTGATAAGAAGATGTCTATTGCATGAAAGCAAATTAAAATTGTTGCAGCAAGAGAAGTGCTCTTAATTTATGTGCACGTTTGTATTTTTAATTTAATGTAAGAAAGATGTCTGAACAAAGATGTCTTGCACAATATACTTGGTGCATTTATTGTAAGAAAATGGCTTGGCAAAATTCCTGCTTACGTTCTCTAGTACCATGCATGCATGCCTTATATAGTATCACTATATGCCATCACATTTGTGCTAGAGCTTTATTGTGAAAGTTTATAACTATTATGTCGAATTTGAGGAATTTGTCTTCTTAATTCTCATAGCAGTCGAATAGTAGTATCTGCTAAATGTACTAAGCATCCTCAAAGCAGAGTTTTTACTGTATAAACATTCATTTTTATAATGAGTGTTGGGATCAGGTGGTGTGCACCTTGATTAATTCCATGAGATATCTGTCGCCTCTCATCGACGACATGTATTAAGTAACTTCGTTCAGCAATGCTAGAACATATATATTAGAAGAAAATCACTTTAGTGTACAAACTTTAAACCAGCTAAAAGATTTACAAGGCAGCAAAAGGATGTACAAAGCAGGGAAACCAGTTTGTCTGCCTTGCCAAGCATAGGCAACAACTTACACCAAAATATCACCTAATCATAATTGAGAGATTTAAGAGTTATACCAAAATATCAACTTAACCTTATCTTTATTATTTCCCTCTTCTTGAAACCTCTTTCCTATCCACTTCAAATTCATAAAAATAACATTGAATAGATACAGAGTTATTCATAACCTCTACATTAGAGTGTACATTGAAAGATTTCTGAATGATTAATCATATTTTCAAGAAGAGTGAATAGAATGTTATTTTTCTTTTTTTAAACTCTGAATAGAATAAAACAGAAATCTTCACTCTCAAAACTAGAGGTGGCAAATGGGTGGATTGGATCGGATTTGGATGAATTGAATGTGAATTGAGCTAAAATGGGTTGGATCACAATCCATCTATATAAAATATGGGTAGATATGGATTTGGTCAAATATGGTTTGGGTAAAAATAAATTTAACCCACTTTAATATCTTAAAGCCCGCAAAAAAATTAAATCAAAGTTTGATTGTTAATGCTCAACCCCTATCACCCCAACCCTACTCTCAAATAATTATTTTTGAAAAGGTTATCTTTTCATTTTAAAAAATAATTTTTTATCTATTTCAATACGGTATCACCCACCCACTCCCACCGCACCCTCAATCCTCATCTAAATTTTTTATATTTCAATACCAAAACTTAAATTTAAATTTTAAAAAATTATTT
>JBCEWC010021592.1:0-10396 GCA_038996855.1 Solanum aculeatissimum | reverse complement strand
ACCAAAAGTTATGCTTCTGCGAAGCTCACTGTCCAAACGGCCCCTCTAGACCCCAAAATGATCCGTTTTGCATTCGGTCACTTAATCTCAACCCGTGACTACCAAATTTCAACCATGACTAGTATAACGTCATAAGATATCAACCATAAGTAGTTTCAGAAATTTTTGGGTTGTTACATCAAGTCACACTTTCTCGAGATAGAGGATTCTGGACCCTGAAAGGCTTATTTCTCCTTAGCCTAAAATTATATCTATTATTAAATGTGGGTGCACTCATAAGTGGTGGTGCATAACTCAAAGGTCTCTGCAAAAAGGGGATCTATCTCAATTTCCTTGCTTATGTTGACTACGCTCATTACTTATTGACTTAGCTTTTTTTCTCCAAGGTTATTCCCTTTCATTCTCCTTGTCCCCTTCTATCTATCGAGCATGTACAATATGCTAAGTAGTAGACTCAAACTCCTCTGCCCGAACCCTAGTCCTTGTTCTAGACTGTGAGGGCATCCCTGATGAGAAAATTTCGATGTTGATGGCATCTCTTGGGTTCATAATGCATTTGAAAGGCATGGTCTAGAAATGTATAACGTACAAGTTAGAAGAGAGATTTTCTAGAGTTCAACTCTTTAGCACAAATCGAAATAAGAAAGAAGTATAAAAATTCCTAATGTCCTATAACCTCCTGCTTATAAAGTGTGGTGCACAATACACCCATAAACAAGACTCTACTAGATACAACTTCATAGACGCTCTAGGACACTTGAACTCTGTGCTCTGATACTATGTTTATCATGCCCCAGGAGGGTACCCTTGGCGTGGTTGGCACTCAGAAACCATTGTTGTTCCCCAAGAGAGCCGCTTGGCTCAATCACTCATTCATCAATATCATAAGACTCTATTTTTGTATAAGGAACATTCTGGTGGGCTCATCAATCAATGACTCAATTAAATAAGAGTCTAAAATTTTATAATCCGAATCAATTCAATATTGTGAAAATACTTTAAAAAGTACAAGTCTTTAAAAATAAAACATCATTTTTAATCCATCATTGTCTATGAAGCCTCTATCTCTAAGCATCTAGATGGTGCCAATGACAAGTTCATGGCAACCTCAAATCAAAATAAAAGTTCTAAAGTCAAAGCAAGAAAGATAAGTGGGGTATCCTTTGAATGTAGGGGAGGACTTACCAATCAACTGAATGCGATAAGATTCTTAACGAAGCATTTATTGATGACCTCTAATACCTGTCTCTGCATCATAAAATGATGTCGTCCAAATAGATGTCAGTACATTGAATATATTGGCATGTAAAATGGCAGAAAATGAAAAGACATAATCAAAGATACTAAAATCAAGTAACTCAACTCAACTCAGTAAAACATTCAAGTTTAAGAACATAGTCATGCTTTGAAAAATAAACTCAATAATATGAAACTCACGCCAAACCATTTGATTTGTATAGTAAAACTATGCTTATAAATGAAACTCTAGCATTCAAATCAGTCAAATCAATTATGCAAAATTAGGGAGTTTCTTTGATCGACAATACTTCAATCACCATAGTTGGTGATGCACAACGAAGGTGACATCATTGCCACACCCACCCATTACTTGTCAAGGTAAGGGCGCTCAAATTTCTCTCTTGAATCTACACTCATTGTCCATCTTTTTGGGATAAAAGTTGCCAGAGTTAATTGCACAACTGCCTACACTGGCAGTGTAGTTATTGTGTTAGATACTCGTACTCTTATCCAACTCAGTGCTCAATACTACTCCCAAAATATTCTCTTTAAAAATCTCATTCAAACTCACCTCAAACATCATCATCATCATCTTTCATCAATAAAATATTTTGAAAGTTAATTACATCTTCTTCAAATATTTACTCAAAATATCATTTAAACTCAATGCTCAATTTCATCAAAAACTCATTAAAACATGCATCATCTCATCAAGACTCTTTCTCAAATTACTATTTATACTCAAAAACTCATGTTCACGCAAACTCAATAAAATATGTTCAAAAATCATCTTTGTTCAACATACAAAATGACCATCAATCTCAGTTTAAAATATTGCATAAAATCAAATATAATCCTCAATTAGGGTCCATGTGAATGAATATATGAACATGCATCCAATCAAATACCTAACTCATGAACATCATCACCTAGAAACTTGGGAGGATTTAGAAGAGAAATGTTGGAGAGTTTTGAGAGGAATTTAGGAGTTTTTGTGAATGAAATGGGCCAAAAAATGGTAGAAGTTTTTAGTATTCTCGTATATAAGGGTTCATGGATTTGTCCCAATTGCCCTTATTTAAATCTGAAAATTTTCATAAATTTGTTTACTGTGGTAAAGCGGGACCGCGAGCGTGGACTTGCTCTGGCGTAGTTCATTTTTGTGCGAAGTTTAATTTTCTCCTATTTTGTCCCTAGGATGAGTCTCGATAAGTTTTACACTGAAATTGACCCTCTCCACAATGCGGATATATCGCGGACCCCTCTAGAAAGTGTAAAAACATGTAAAAAAAAATTTTGATATGGTTGACTTAAAATTTGAACGAGTCTATTTTTCCACACAAACTATTTTGATATAGTTGACCTAATTAATAATACGGCCCCAAATTTTCCAAAAAAGGTATGGATGATGCGTAATGCAAGACATTTATTATAAGGGTATTTTGAAATACTTTGGGAGGTGCTACACTATATGGGATCCAACATTACCCGCTACGGTGGCACGGGGAGACTACTTGCCTAGTAGAACTCCGTTAGCTTATGCATGCACATCCTTAACTTTAACTTTGATATTGTGAATCCACTAGCCTTAGCCTACAAGCTATGGTGGCACATAGTTAATGAGACAAGAGGTTGCTACTAGGATTCCCTTGTTGAATCTCACCTCAAGCACCATTCAGTGTTAAGTCAAGTCTCATAAAATACTTTAACACATAGTCACATACTATATATTCATAAGATTTGCAACATAATATCATCATATTAGGAGTAGCTAATTTAACTTAGGAATCCCTACATGTGAAAATTATCCTTTCATAAGAAGGTCTATCTTTGGTGAGAATTTCCCTTTCACCATCTTTAATAACATCATAAAAAGAGTTTCATAAAATACTTTGTAGCTTTCATAAACTTTTATAAACATCTATTTAAAGGCCCTTATCATTCATAGCATACTTCATTTGAGAGCTTAACTTAAAACTTGGTGGGCTAATGCATGTAAGCTTTAACTCATGCAATTCAAGAAAGTCATGCATAAATATAATAAAATCCATCATTTAAAACCATCCTCAAACAACCCACCATAATCATTCAAAACCCTAGATAGGGAAACATGAAATTCATTTTATAAATCATAAATCTCATAGCATATCTTAACATTGCATTTTATATAGCTCATAGAACTAAAAATACATCATAGTATCAACATTTAAAGAGACTTCATGCATCTAATAAAGTACCCATAACTTGAAAGTTAATAAAATAGAAAACATACTTGAGCTTTGTGGATGAAACGAATCCATAAATCAAATCCACATACCTTGATTAGGAGCATAAGAAAGGAACTTGAAGTTTGAAGAAGAAGACCTGAAAACCCTAGCTTGTCTTCCTTATGTCTTGAAGAGGTGCGAAACTTAGAAAATTTGAGAGAATTGGAGTGGGAATAGAATGTGAGTGTATTAGGGAGAATGGGTCTTATATGGGAAGGAATAGGCTTAAAATTTCATAGTATTAAGCTTAGGATGCGGAAAAATATCAAAATTATCCTTTCTTAAAAATTATCGATGCCCATCTACAGATCGTAGATTGATCTATAGTTCGTAGGTTGGGGGGTTTTGTCTAGTTACACTTTGGACCCCTAAAACTTGTGTCTCTAAACCCAGATGTAATGATCCAAAAAATTTTGAACCCTTATGAGGTTGATTGAGGTCTGATTTGGACCTACCATAATTGATTAATGAGCTTTACGAGTCTCACTTGAATGGTCGTAATCAAAGAAATCTCATTGGGTAAGTTTCGCTTGACGTCTTGTGGGAGTACTGAATTTAATTATCCATATCTCTTAATAAAGGATGAACTGTGTAGGCCACAACCTATAAAATTGAAGCTCTTTGAGTTATCTTTGCAACACACTTAGTTTCACTTGATTCAGAGTTTGGATGAAGAAGTTATGGCCTTTTTAGTGAGACTGTCTACACAAGGATTCGATTCTGGATTTTCGGCGAAGGCACTGCCTCACGGTAGCCTCACGGGCCATGTCACCTCATGGTCCATGAGGCAGTCTGTGTGACCTCTCACAAGGCATGGTAAGGTGTTTTGGGATGGCCTTGACCTAAGGATTAGTTCTATGTATAGGGTTAATGTTCTGGAAATTGCATCATCGAGAAGGAGGAGTTCACGGACTGTGCGAGGCCTCACAGGCCATGAACCAATCCGTGTGATGTGGCTAGCCAGCATCTAAGGCATTGGGGCAAGTGAGGCTCCACAGACCAGCTCACGGTCCGTGTGAAGCCTCATGGTTTGTGAAGGTGTCGTATGATTACAGAAGAGGAATTTAGCTAAGCATGGGATCGCCATCTCAGGTTTTCATAGATGAGTATTCTTTCAAGTGTAGCTTCATAGGTGAAGCTCACAGTCCGTGTGACCCTTCACGGTCTGTGTAGTCAACCATGTAGGTGTCGTTCCAATTTTGCCTATCCGTTATAATGATGGTTCATCATTTTCAAGTGTAGCTTCACAGGAGAAGCTCACGGTCCGTGTAACCCTTCACGGTCTATGTAGTTGACCGTGAGGGTGTCATTCCAGTTTTTTTTCTCCATCTTACTTGGTTCTTTGTTTTCAAGTGAAGCCTCACGGTAGGTCTCACGGACCGTGAGTCACTACACGGTTCGTGTAGCTGACCTTGTGGGCGACGTTTCCAGTTTTCTTGCTCGTTTCATTAATAGTTTAATTGTAATTTTGGTCATTCCTAAAGATGTTTTAGTCTTTCTAAGTCCCACTAAACCCCTAAATGTGCCTTTACACTCTCATTCAATTCAAAATCCTTTCAAACACTTAGATTATTTTCAAATCCTCTCTTCTGAAGGCTCTCTTCCAAGTGTGGGGTTGAAGTTTGGAATTGGAATTCAAAGAGGTCTTCGTCTTCAATCTCTCTTCTCTCTAAAGCTTCTTGAGTATCTAGGTATGTGGGAATTTATTCATGGCTCCTCCTTTCAACCATGAAGCCCCAAATTGATTTTCTTCAATTGACTTTATGAAATTATGCTTACTTTGAAATTGGGTCTTTAAATTTATGAATGATTTAATTAAATTGAAGTGTGGGTTGTATTTAATTATTGATTTCAAAGTGAATTAAGCCTTAATTTGTTGAATTCCATTGGTTTATGAAGATTCAATTATGCATGTCCCTTTAAGTCTTCAAGTCAAGCATGGGTAGTATGAATTATGTTTTTAACTGTGGATTTAATTATGATTTAGTTATGAATCTATATTATTATGATGATTTAAATGTTAAATTCCATTATCCATGTTATTCATTCATCATTCATGGCATTGCATTCATGAGCATGGATTTTTATGAAGCTTTTGATGTGGGCTAAGTTCAAAGATGTTTATGACTATGTTTCCAAGCAAAGAATGGGTATGACTAAGTTATGATCACACTATGTCTATGATATGGCTCTTTGAGCAATTATGGGTGTTTACACCAATATGATTTGATATGTATGGAGCTCCTCCTATGCACAAAAGTATGACATGAAAATGTATTTAGCTTTTAGCCCAATAAAATATGATTATGAAATGTGTTTGCCTTTTTAGTCACGTATGCATGAATGTGAAGTAAGTGATTTGGCCTTTAAGCCTAAAAGTGCATGGTTCGATTTCAAAGTACTTATCCTTTTTTTGAAAGTATGTATATGTATATGTATTCTTGTGGGATGACGACTTAGCACCAAATGAGATTGGAGTAGTGAGTGGGTTATCCCCAAAGGTCCCACTCATTTTTCTTGAACTATGTGCCAGCATAGGTATATAGTAACCCTTATCGAAATGATTGGGTTATAAGGTACAGTTACAATATGTTATGATATGATATGATATGATATGATATGATATGATATGGAAATTCTTCTGAAATGATCAGGTCGTAAGGAAGGTGGCCATCACATCGAAATGATTGGGTCATAAGGTATGGTGTAGATTACCTTTGGCAAGTAATCTTCTCTCATCCGATGGGAGCCCTCATCAGGCAAATTAATGTTATAGCTTACATGAGTTTGAGATGTCGATTATGGTCAGATCCCCTCTATATATGTAAAGTATTTTGGCATTTCATGCATCATGGATTTCATGGCATATTGATATATCATTCTTTCCTATATTCTCCTTCTATATATGTGCCCTCGTCATCTAATTTGCTTTGTAGATTCATATTCATACTCATTGCATGCCCACATAGTTAGTACATTATATGTGCTAACCCATACTTTCTATCTACATGATCTAACCATGTAGGGACCAGAGAAGATATCTATCCATCTTTGGACGTTTAGCTTGGTGATCTCGAATTCTTGCTAGTGGTGAGCCCTTTTTTTCAAGGGCAAGACCTACCTTCCTCTATCTTATATTTTGTTATGTCATTTCCATCTTATGACTTGAGGGTGAGCCCGGGACATGTCATGGCCCCCGTCTTATTTTATGTAGAGGCATTGTTAGACATATCAGATTCTATTGTACGCCCGTATTATATGGTTGTTTGAGATGTTATGACTATATTATGTTATGACTATATTATGTTTATGCTATCTTGATAAGTTTTGATGAGAATGTGATTATGTGAAAAGTCCCAAGTCTCTCCTTGCCCCCATAGATTGAGTCCTACTCATCCGCCCCTTAGAACGTACTTGTTATGTGCTACGTGATTCATGCAAATCCCTTCCCCGATGACATCCCCATAGCTTGAGTCCAAACCCCCAAAATCCCTTAGAATTATGTGTTTTTTACTAAATTACGCGCTTCCGAACCAATGATATGTAAAATTATGCTAAGATGGCTTGTTTGAGGACTCTTGGGTTCTCATTCGTCATGTCACATCTAGGTTCTACTCTCAGGTCGTGACACTAAACCACAAACCTCTTTAATGACTCATAAAATAGACTATGGTCTGTAAACCCCTCTTGTCTAGTGACACCTTCCAAACTTTAGAAACCCATCTTGGCCCTTCAGTCCACGAGACTAAGTCTATGACCCATAATTCCTTTGATAGGTCGTAGACACCTCTTTGTACTTTTTCCCTAGACTTTAATTTGGCCTATCTACGAGGCCTATCTACGGCTCGTAAAATAAACCATAAGTCATAGATAGGCTCGTACATCCCTGCACCAGAACTATTTTTGTACTTCTCTTCCTGATTTTGATCTTTTAACCTATGAGGCCTTACAGTATTGAACGGTTGTAGCAATAACAACAGTTTATTGTATCATCATGATACTCATAGTGATCGTTGCTACTTAGAAAAACTCCCCAAAGAGTAATAATTATATTTTTACACCAAGTTGCATATATATAAGTGTTGCATTTTTGTAAAGCATTGACTTAGCATATACACTTGTATGTTTTACTTTGAGTTGAGTTGTTTTGGTATTTATTCCATGGAGTATTTCTGAGATACTTCTTTTCGGCCATTTTATATATCATGCATTCCACTTACTAACGTCTTTTAACCTATATCATTTTATCATGCAGATGTAGGTGCTAAAGATCCTCAACAAGTGTATCGTTGAAGATTATATCCTTTCAGTTTTTGGTGAGACTTCATTGCATTCAGATGAAATCTTTCATTTCATTTAGTCTTTATTAATTAGTCTTTTGAGGTAGTCGTGGGCTTATCCACATACTTATCTAGAGTCACTAGAGACTTAATAGATATGGACAGAGTTTGAAGTTTATGTCAATTTCTGATTTATGTTTTAAATAAAACTTTATTTATTCAGAGTATTTGAGGCTTATTTTAGGAAGTGTTAATTAATATTTTGCATGCCTATTTGAGTTACTTATCTTGTAAGTTGAGTCTTCCACTGAGTGAGTTAGGTAGATCAAGGGTTCGCTTAGGACCAACAATGATTTTCAAGTGCCAGTCATATTTGGAGTATAGGCTTGGAGCGTTAGTTAGTCCATCTCCTTCTTTGTGCATATGTTGTCCATCCTCAACATTGTAATACATGCTCTCACACATTTAGGAGCTATTTGGTAGGAGGAATTAGGAAAAGTAATCCAGAGATTAGGAGAATGGTATTAGTTAATAATATGTTTGATAAAAACTTGGACCCATGTATAACTAATCCATGTATTTAATTAATATCTCATACATGGTGTTAACTAATACCTCTCATTTGGTGGTATTAACTAATACATTAGATTTAATACCATGAGATCATATATAAAGACAAAAATATCCCTCAAATTCTTTTACACTTTCTTTTTATTTTCTTGATTTTATGTTTTATATTTGTAGTTTTGTACTAGTAAATTTATTTAAATAAATTAGCTTACAAATGTTATTTATTTGTGGGTTCGTATTTTTATAATATAAAAATAATTTAATTTACCATGCCAAATTTTTAAATTTTATTTATTTGTGGTTTCATATTTACATAATAGACAAAAAATATTTTGCCATGTCAATCTTTTTTTTTATAATTAATTTAGTTGAGTGATTTTATTGATTCAAAACAAAGTCGAGTGACGTTAAATATATTCTCAAAGTTGAGTGACCTTGTAAGATATAAATACTATATTAAAACTACAACATTTTAATAATAATGGTCTATATTTATTAAATTAAATTTTTTTAATTTTATTAGTGATGAATTTATTAAGATTATAATTATTTATTCTCAAATAATTCAAGTGAGAAAATAGTGAACATGATGACAAAAGTATTGTTCTCCTAACTAGTTAGAAGCCACAAAAAAATAATTACTTTAATCTAATTATATGAAATGGAAAATTTCATAATAATTCAAGGGTATAATTGGAAAGAAGCTTTTTGTAGAGTTTTAAACCAAACACAAGATTAGATGAAAAGCAATGAACCAAACACTTGATTAAAAAAAATTTCATGCATTACTAATCCCTGCGTTTGCTAATCCCTACATTACTAATCCCTGCGTTATTCATTTTTGTACTAAACGACTCCTTAGAGTATCAAATTCATTCTTCGTCAGTAGTATTTGAGAATCTATTACTTAGTAGTAACTTTGATTGTTGATTTTGATAGTACATGCTCCCGTGGTTCCTTTTGATGTATTTTTGTCCATTCCTTAGACCCTTGTATCTCCACCTTCCTTTTTTTTTTCTAATATCAATCTTATACAACCATAATATTCGACCCACCTTAGTAGTACGTTCATCTATATATAAAGGAATACCAAGACCACTCCTAATATGACTTGACGAATTCATACTCCAACAATTTAAAGGAAGATTAAGGTACTTCACCTAAATAGGCACTATTTGTAATACTTCCTTGTTAAAATTGAACTTAGGACTCTAGACTTTCATAATAATAGGACGATTATTCAACGAATAAGGACTTGAGTAGAGTACCTCATTCTTGTCATCCAAATTAGTAAATCAAATTAAGTACCCATATGGTAGTACACCTTTGGCTTACTCACAATATTCACTTGAAAAGCTATATACGTTTTTGCTGCAGTTATAGTAGGAGAATCCCCAATTCACTACTAAAAAATTGGCAAAAATCGACGGCCAAAAGCGACGGACTGCGTCTCTTTTTTCCGGAAAAGCGACGCAGTCTGTTCCGTCGCTTTTTGAAAAGCGACGGACAGAGTGGCAAAATAGCGACGGAATATTGACGGATAGAGTGGCTTTTATTTATTTTTTAAAAAAGGAACAAAGCGACGGACTTCAAGAAAATGTGACGGACTGCGTGGTTTACTTTATGAAAAACCATAAAAGCGACGGACAATGGGACCGCATCCGTCGCTTTTCTGGAAATAATTTTTTAAAAAAAACCTTAAAAGCGACGGATTGGGTCCCATTGTCTGTCGTTTTTCTAGAATTCTTTTTAAAAAAAAATAAATGCGACGGACTTTAAGTCTCTGTCCGTCGCTTTTTTGGATTTATTTTTTTTAAATGGCAACAAAGCGACGGACAAAGGGTCCCAGTCCGTCGCTTTTCTGCAATTTTTTTGACAGCAGAAACCTGCAGTTTCTGCTGCCCACCTGCAATTAAAATTTAATGCACTTTATTTCTCACAACAGCCAACATCAGCCAATAAAGAAGATACAACACAAACAAAATACATAATAATAGACACAATCAAACAATAAAAGGTACTAAAATCATTAATGTCAAA
>JBCEWC010021591.1:0-10397 GCA_038996855.1 Solanum aculeatissimum | reverse complement strand
GGTTCATAGGGTCTTCAAGGATGAAAGAGGATCCTTGAATCAAGTTCCACATACCTTAATTTCACCAACAAATTGCAAGGACAAACTTGGTCAAGGTTGTCATCCCCAAATTCTTCAAGCTTTCTTAAATGGAGGCCAAGAGGGTTTTAGGATTTTCAAAGTGAGTGTAGGAGAGTTTGAATGGATGAATGAGGGTTTGGAGAATGATTTAGGGGTTTAGGAGACCTTAGGATTCCAAAAAGGGGTTTAGGGAAATGTCAAATCATGAAATTACCATAAATAAAACATAACTTTTTGAGAGTAAGCAGAGTCACATGGTTGCTACAGTGACTGTGTACTGTTCACATGGACCGTCTGGATGCACCATCAACCAACACTTAGCCAATTTTCTAACGCGAACTCTCGGAGGACTTTCTAGAACACTTGACGAGCACTTTGATGGACCGTTTGGAGGTTGAATGGATGTATCATCATCTCGTGAGCCTTACCGTAGCCTCCTAAACTAACCATGGCCAGGCCAAGCCACTTTCCCACTTGACGGGATAGTTCACAGCTCGTGAAAGCGCTCACGGACAGTGACCTTGTCTGTGGCCCATAAATTGTCTCATGGGGTGGTTCCTGGCCACCCCCAGCTCACTGGAACACCCCACGACACCCCTAAAATATCATGACAAGTTTCACAGACCGTGGGCCTGTTCTTAGCCACTTTTCAGAGCCTATCTCCAATGTCTTCCGAATTTCAGGCAGTCCCACTGTTTGTGCTATAACTTCCTCATCCAAACTTCGAATCGAGTGAAACCAGTTGAGTTGTTAAGCTAACTCAAAGAGCTTACATTTTATATATAGTATCACACACGTTTCACCCCACATCAAAAGTTATGTTCGTTCAAAGTACACTGCCCAAACGGTTTCTCTAGGCCACCAAAAGACCCGTTTTGCGTTCGGCCACTTAAACTCAACCCGTGGCCACCAAAACTCAACCATCACCATTAGTACATCATATAAGACCAACCATAAGGAATTTTTGAAAAATTTTGGGTTGTTACAACTACATCATCTCTCACCCCATCTTTGGCCCGATCATCTCCAGTCTCTGTATCCTTGATATCACCTATCTCCTCATGAAACTCATCCTCATTAATTGGAATTAGTAGGTAAATGGTCTACTTTCCACCATGTGTCATCACTGTCATACACTACCCCTAATTCTTTTGATTTTGCACTACATTACTAGGCAATGTACCTTTTTGGCACTGGTTCAACTGAGTCAACATCTGACCAAACTGTTGCTCTAGCTGCTTGATAGAAATAGAAGGAAACTCAATCTTCTGATTAATTTTGGAGATGTCAGATTTCATCCCCTTTAAGGTCTCATCCTGAGCATTAGCCTTTTCTACAATAGGTTAAATATCTCCTTGATTCACAAACTATAAACCTAAAATTCACGATTGTGTGGTGGTACATATGGACCATTTATGTAACCATCTCTGTGTCCCAAATCAATATCTTTGTCCTATACCTTATTCCTATCATAGTAGCCACCTCGATGGTTGTCTCTAAATGTGTCATCTCTATTGAAGTTATGACCTTGGTGTCAATAGTCCTAATTGGAACCCTGGGTATTGGTCTAGAAGCCCCCCCTCTAATCAGTGACAAAGTAAGTATCCTCCTCATAGTAAGGCTCCTCATACATGGGTGCTTGTAGATGCTAATGATTGACTATATACATGTACTCCTGGCTTTGCTTCATCAACAACCCCATATTAGTACTAATCCAAGCCAGTTCTTGCATCATATCCTCATTTATCTTTGTCTGTGCTGAATTAATGTTAACTGGGAGAGTTTTTAGTCATCAACGTCTCTTATCCCCATACACGATTCATCTTAACCACTTTCTCTAACCATTCAGCTATAATCGGGAATGGACAATCTAAAAATGATCCTCCCATGATAGTGTTAGCAATAACTTTTCCATTTTCATCTAAGGCTTGATAGAAGATTTCCACCAAGGCATCATCAATAATTTTGTGGTCAGGGACACTCCTCAAGCACTTTATAAACCTTTCTAACGTAGTTCTGATCAAATCACCCGTAAATTGCTCAAAGTTATTGATTTGATCCTTCAGCTTCAACTTTTTTGACCTTAGAAAGAACCTCTCCAAATAAGCCCTCTGCATTCCACCCAACTGGTGATTGAACTCTGTGACAGCTTAGATAACCATATTGTTGCCTTGCCTAATAGAGAAAATGGGAAGATACGGAGCCCAACAACATCCATGGATAGATTTTGGTTCTCATCATGCTCTTGCATATGAAGACGACATTGTATTGATGGTTATATGGATCCTCTAAGGGTAGGCCACAAACAATCCTCTTTTTTACAGCATTTGAAGTAACCCACTTAAAATGACAAATTTTGTGTCATCCAGTAAAGAAGGTAACACAATAGCTCCAGTGACATCCACTTCCATAGGGTCAAGCCTATATTGATCAATGTGTTAGCCATGGTTTAAAGATCCTGTGGTCGTGGATTCACATCCTCAAGTGGTGGTAGGTCATTATTCTTCTGATTCAGTGTTGTATATATGGCATCATTTGTAGCATTGTTCACATTATTTTAAGTCATTCTTCTTAGTGTCTTCTGGATCTCAGGGTCAAATTGAGTCAAGCGATTGCCTCGACTACGAGTGTTTCACATACACAACACCTGTACACTGAAACAAAACAGAAATAACAAGAAATGTAAAATAAGGAAAATAAGAGTTAATTCATAAATTACCCAAATTAAACCAGTCTAAAAGCCAAATTAGTATTTAGCATGCAGAACGGTAAGTTAAGTTTACCAAACCCTTTGATCTAGGCGAGAGGTAAATTTTACTACATGATTTAATTCATCCCCGCAGTGTGACATTACTAACCTTTACCTTTTGTTCTAGGACAACCGCCCCTTGATCCGGTTAGGTTGATTAGACAAGAGGGATCACATCAAATCCTGTTAACTACCCCTTTTCCCATTCCTTACCACCTTGATCCAGTCAATAAGAATTAGAGCAAGTTCTAATATTGGCCATCTTTAAAAAGCATTTACATCGAAGGGCATAATTAATACATGCATGCACATTTTCTAAGGATTATGAATTATTTGGTTTTACCTTATAAGTTCTTTATGGTTCCCACAGCCCTAGTTGTGGATTTAGCTATGCATGGTCATTATAAATAAAGAAATCATGTTATAGAATAGCATAATTAAACACTTACAATGGTAAATTAAAGAACAAGCTATCCAAATTCTCCATAAAAAATTGTGATATAATAATCCCAATGTAAATAATCACAAAAGATGAAGACTCCAAAGTGTTTCTCTCTTCTCTCGTGTGTCTCTTTGTAGTTTTGGGCATAAAATACCTTAAACCCTATTTATAATAAGTAAAATACAAATCCAAAATGAAATAGAAAAAATAGATTTGACAGCTTCTATGGACTAGGTTACGGGTCGTACAAGAAACGATAACCCGTACTTGGGCTTTGTACTCTGCAACTTCTAAAATTAGACTTCAATTTCACAAGCCCTTCTAATGGTCCATCTTCTGACCTACAAACCATGGAGGGTTTTATTTGACAACTTTTCTAAAACTCTTCCAAATCTAATCCTCTAGGAATGACCCTAATCCACGACTCATGAATAATTCCATGGATCATTTATCAGTTTGTGGATGCATCATCTAAAATTTGGCCCTTCACTGCATGTAACTCATGAGACCAACCTATGGCTCATGGATTAAACCACTGCCCTAGAGTTGTTTGTAAATCCTCAAAAACTTCAATTCTTCAGAATTTTTCCCAAAAGAATATTGAATCTTGTAATCCTGAAAAATAAGGATAAAATCACATCAAACCAACAAAATCACTTTGAAAAGATACAAAATTCCAAGTTTTAAGCATCAAAAGTGTTGTATTTTAGCAGCATATCAGTCTCGTGGATAACTCAGACAGATTTAAATAAAGGGCATTTGTGATATTTCTAATTCATGTAAATCCTAAACTACGTCCTTTTGGATCTCCAAACCAACTTAACCGACCTAACCTTTATAATTCCTATTCCTAACTCATTTTAATTCATTTATTCTCATAATTCTCTCAAAGGTTCTCAAATATTTCTCTCTCTAGAACAAGGACTCCATTAAAGCTAGGGTTCAAAACTTTGATAAGGATTTCAAGGTTTTTCTACTCCAATTCTTAAGTATTCTTACTTGATGTATGTATGAATTCATTCATGGATTGGTTTCATCCATGAACTCCAATCCAAAATCTCTTTTATCAAAGTATCATGATGATTTCTTGTAGATTTTTATGCTATGATTCCAATTGCGTGGATTATGATTCTTGCATAATAATTAGATATAATGATGCATGAATTATGAAGAAGCACATGATTTCTATGATTTTCAAGTAAAAGTATATGATTTCAAGTATGTATAATTAGGGCTTGTTGAATTGATGTGGGTTCCTTTGCTAATGATCCAAATTGATTTTAATTGTAGATTCCTCTATGAATTTCATTAAAGTGCGTGATTGTTTACTCAAGTGTTCATGAACCCACACTTAGCCCTAATCTTCCATAAATAAAGCTATGGTTTTTCAAGGACATGATCAAAAGTAAGGAAAGCATGTTTTAATTACAAATGATGATGATGTTATGATAATGGTGGTGATATGATGATAATGATGCTATCGTAATGTAGCGACCCAAAAATTTTTGAACTTCATAATATTTGGTGAGTGTTATTGTTGAACTCGCCATTGTTGAATTTTTGTAGTCATGGGATGTATTTAAGTGGTCGGATTCAAAGGAAATGTTTTGGTAGAAGATTGTAAGGCCTTTTAGGCAGCATGGACTTTGAAAATACATATATCTTGGTATGAGATTAACTGTGTGGAATATTATACATCAAATCGAAGCTCTTTGAGTTATCTTCACAACGTAACTGGTTTCACTCAATTTGGAGTTCAGATGTGAAAGGTATGGCTCTTGCAGTGAGACTGTCCGTATCTAGATGTATGCTCGAAAAAGGATTTGGGATGGAGTCTAAGTGAGGGACCACAGACAGTTTGGTGGTTCACGGTCCATGGTGTGTCCCGTGATTTGATCAAGTGAGCTCCCCTGGGGCATGTACCAGGCCACGGACCAAGTGGAACTCTACGGATGCCATGACCCGGATAGGGCGCCTAGATGTGACATGGCGAAGGAGAACCTGATGTCCCTCAATCAAGCCATCATAGCATCATTACACATATCATCGATTCAAAAACGCGAAAGCTAAAAACATAACACATAAGCTCTAAGGGATTTGGGACTTGGGATTGAAGTTATGGGGGCATGAACTGGAATGGGACAAGCATGCATACACATAGCACATAGTAAAAATCTCTAAGGGTAAGGGGAAATATGATTTCACTATGGGGGCACACCGGGATTATGGGACGTTCCACATAAGCACATAGTCAATCAAGATTCCCAACACCCATATCATGAGCATAATAAGAGAGCATTATCATAATCAAAGCCAAATAAGCATAGTTTTACATAACCAAAATATTCAACATATAAGTCAATCGTACAAGAGTCTAGAATGGTCCAACAAGCCTCTACATAGATGAGAGGGGCCTAGAAAAGTTTGAGGCTCACCCTCAAGACATAAGAAAGTAAATAACGTGATGTAAAGTAGGTAGATAGATGGTGCTTATTTCCCTTGAACAAAAGGTCTCACCACTAGCAAAGTGTTCACAAGTGATCAAGCGTCGTCCGGTAGAATGTAGATATCATCTCCGGTCCCTGCATGGTTAGAACATGTAGAACAAGAATATCGGTTAGCACAATTAAGCACTAAGTATGCGGGCATGAAATGCACATGACAATATAGTATGACCAAGCAACATCACAAGGGGACAAATGAGACGAAAGGAGTGCACATAGCCAAAGAATAATATAACAAGATACTACGCCATGATGCATGAGATGCAATCCTATGATCAACATATAAATCGCGGATGTGACATCAACCGACAACATGGAAAAGACCTGAGTGAGCCACTACCTGGATCCAGACTACTTGCCATGTAGTACCCTAATCACCCTTGAAACAAAGGGAAACATAACGGAGTTCCCTATCGAGGGAATTAACCCATGGTGGCACATGGTTTGACGGAAAGGAGTATGGACCCTGTGGAGTTAGTCCACCCACCTCCAATCCCTCAGTACTAAGTCTCATCCCATGGGAATACGTATAGGTACATGCAACTTCAAAATAGGAAAGCTTACATTCATTTTCAAAACATGCATCATTAGTCAAAACAAACCATGGTTCAAATCATGTTCATGCTTAGGCCAAGGGCCATCAAGTGTTTACAAAACATTTCATGATCATTCCGTGTCAATACAATAAGAGTAGCTCATCTACACAGCTTATCATATCAAACATTCAAAACATGTCAATATGGTGCAAGCACCCAATATGCTCAAAGAGCCATGGCAAGGAGACTATGTGATCACAAGTCTTAGCATTACATTCCAAAACATGAGTTTCATCAAGAGTTTCAATCATAACAATAATCATGCATATGCTATGAATGAGGATCAAGAACATGGGTAATGAAATTCAAATTTAAATTCACAATTTGAAAGGTAATTCATCATAAATCGTGTACAAATCCATAAATAAGTCATAATGTAAGTTACCCATGATTAATTGAATCATGAAAGGGACATGCAATTGATTAAACCAAGGGTTTCCATGAACATTCATAAATTCAAGCTTAAAATCATGTTTAGATCACCTAAAAACTACAGAACATAATTCCCAACACTAAACTACATCAATAATAGAAGAACCCATAACTTAATTAAAAGCTTAAAATCGAAAATTCAAAGGTTAGGGTTCTTGGGTCTTCGGGGATTAAAGAAGATCCTTGAATCAAATCCCATATACCTTAATTTCACCAAAGAAATTGCAAAGTCAAACTCGTCAAGGTTCTCTTCTCCGAATTTCTTCCAGCTTTCTTTAATGGAGGTCGAGAGGATTTTAGAATTCTCAAAGTGTATAGAGGAGGCTTAGAATAGATTAATAAGGGTTTGGGTCTTGATTTAGGGGCTTAGGAGACTTTAGGATACATAAAAGGGGCCTAGGGGTTTATTAAATCACGAAATTACCATTAATGAAATGGACTTTTAATTGCCAAATAGAGTGACACGGTGGATCTACAGTTCTCATGAACTTGACTCACGGTCCGTACAACCCACCATCAAATGACACTTAGCCAAATTTTCAACGCGAACTCTCGGAGGACTTTTTGGACCACTTGACGGGAGGACTCACTTGTCTTGTGGCTTCAGACGGACTGTGTACTGGTCCTTGGAGCCACACTTGGCCCAAGAATCAACCCCCAGCTCAGGCCAAGGTTCTGCCCCACCAGACGGACCCTTTGACGGGCCGTACCAAGGCTCACGGACCGTGGGGTGGTCTGTGGGCCATGACTTGTGTTTTGCGGTGGGTCATGGACACCTCCAACTCACTATACCATGGCACGGACCTCCATATGGACCGTACCAAGGTTCAAGGTCCGTGGTTCTTGCCTTGGGCCATTTTCAGGGCCTATTTCTAATATCTTCCGAATTTCAGGCAGTCCCACTGTTTTGGCCATAACTTCCTCATACGAACTCCGAATTGAGTGAAACTAGTTGTGTTGTGAAGATAAATCAAAGCTCTGCAATTTGATATGAAGAAGCCCACATGGTTAAACCCGCATCAAAGTTATGCTATCTCAAAGTCTACTGTCCAAACGGCCTCTCTAGGCCACCGAATGATCCATTTTGCGTTCAGCCACTTAAACTCAACCTATGGTTACCAAACTTCAACCATGACCAGTACAACATCATACAAGACCAACAATAAGGTGGTTTTGAAAATTTTTGGGTCGTTACAACAGACCACTTCACGATCCGTGTGAGCCTTCACGGTCCGTGAAGGGCCTCGTGAAGTGTACCAAAGAGCTTGTCAAGGCTCGAGGCTGGACTCTAGACCAAGTGATTCTCTATGGACCAGAACACGATCCGTGTGCAGATACACGATCCATGAGTACCCTCATGATGGTCCAGAAAGTCCTTCGAGAGATCAAGTCGAAGCCGAGATCAAGTGCAGTCTCATGGACAAGTTCATGATCCGTGAACCTGTAGACGATCCATGGGCAACCTTTTGTGAGGAACTGTTTCTGTGATCTAGTCCATTTCATTAATGGTTAATTCATAATTTGGTTTAATCCTTTTCCCCTTTCAGCCTTTCTACGGTCTCTTAACACCCCTAAATCAAACCCTAATCCCCTTTCATTCATTCTAACAATATTTAATCCTAATCCAATATCCGCTTCTCTCTCTAAAATATCCTCTCTTCTATATCTAACGGCTAGTTAACGACTATAGCTTCGTCAATGGCGCGTGAGACACCGGTGGTCGGAACCGTACCATCGGACTTAAACCAAGGGTTCATTACGCTTAATCCACAATTCCCACAACAACAATCTTCTACTTCTCTTAGATTCGAAACTCAGAGTTTGAGTGTAGCGGACACTGAAACAACAATGGAGCCGGAGCTAACACTAACTGATGAGACAAACAAACGGGGAAACAAGGAGGAAACCCCAGAAACCTCAATCAAAGAACCAGCAAAGAACCAAGAGCATAGCAATAAGCAGTATCTGCAAAGGAAAGAGCTGAAGGAACAAGGAACAACCTGGAAAGACGATGAAATCAAAGGCAAAACAGAAAGGAGTAATCAAATAAAATCACCAACTCAAGTACGAGGTAAGCTCGACGAATCCAATGCCCAAAATAGTGTGATAATTAAACAAAAAGACACCTACATAGACTCCAAGATAGGGGAAAAGGGTAACACTGAAATAGGAACTCAATCGAGGTCTGAGGTCCGTAATGAAGAGGGACCTCAACCTAGAACATATGACAGGGATACCTATAATTTCCCCAAGGTCTCTAGCAATTTTGATAAGTTGCCACTCAAAGGGTCTGCTCCCATTCAAGGGGCCACTCATCAGGATGCTCAGACTCACACCACATGGATGAACCCTCAGGAGGAGAATAAGAAAGGGAAAAAATCAGAACCAGCTCCTTACACTGTGGCACAGTCATTTGCCACCAAATTGAGGATGAACATGGCAAAACAGGATAGGCATAGGGCAGCCTAAGTATACTTCCAAGCAAGGCATGCCTGCAGTGATCTATGACAAGGAAGAGTATATGTTTAAACTAGCTGAGAGATGCAGATTTACTTTGATAGGCAAGTTTAGCAACACAATGCCCAAAGTAGAGCTAATTAGGAAAAGCTTCATACAGCAACTCAGCTCTTAGGGGGAGTCAAAATTGCACACTTCAATGCAAGACATGTGTACATAGATCTAGACAATGAAATAGACTATGTCACAGTATGGACTAACACCAAGATGTTCATTGAAGGACAACTGATGAGAATCCAAAAATGGACTCCTACCTTCAAACCAGGGGAGGAGACATCCATTGTTCCTATTTGGATCACCCTACCTGAGCTGCCATGGCATTACTATAACAAAGCAGTGATCACAACATTACTGGCCCCCATAGGCAAAGTTCTTTACCTGGACACAACATCTATTCAGAAGACTAAGGGTAGTATGGCTAAAGTAAAGGTCCAGGTAGATATAACTAAGGAAAGACCTACACATATTTGGATATGATTTGATGAAAAGGATTTGACCATTGGAAGATGGTAGACTATCCAGTATGAGAGCATCCCAGACTATTGTTTATACTGCAAACATCAAGGACACATGGAACATGCTTGCACAACCAAGAGAAGGGAGGAGGAAAGAAAAAAAATAGAGCATGCTAAAAAAGGGAAAGATCAGGAAGGTTCAAGAGAGCCACAATCTAACCAGGATAACAACATGAAGGACAAGGATAAACCTAAACTGGAAAATAGGACACCAGATCAGGAGCAACCCAATAGTACTCATAGGGACCAATGGCAAACTCAAGGAAAAAGGGCCAATAGGAAGGCCAGGAAACAAGCTCAACATGACAACATCCATGATCATACAATACACCAAGAAGACAAGGAAAAGCTTCCTAGAGATACCATCAACTCAGGTCAGATTTCTGAAATCATTAATATCTCTGATAATGCTGATTCTGCTCTCCAGGGTCAGCCCACTAACAATTATGCAGGAGAAAAAGGAAATTACAACTCAGGACACAGGTGCAACAGATCAAATCACCCCCCCTATGAAGGAAGGACCAAGTGAGAACACCAATCCTCAAGACCAAAGGGATCCTAAAGAAAATCAGAATCAGCTCC
>JBCEWC010021590.1:0-10397 GCA_038996855.1 Solanum aculeatissimum | reverse complement strand
AAAATAAATGAATGATAACGATTTTATGTTAATAAAAGTGAAGCACCCACTATCTTCGGATCCTGGATCCGCCACTGGTTTGACTAATATACCCTTTATAAATAATTAAACTTTTATCTATATATGTATGTCTTAATTCTAGAGTAATTAATGTTAAGGGCAAAATTGAAAAAAAAATTAATTCTATCTTGATTATCCAAATTGACAATTATTTTGGGACATCTATTTTTAGTATGCATGACAAATAAATTGAGACGGAGAGACTACTTAGTTTTCTTTTTTAAGTATGATTTTTTAGTTAGAATCAAATTAAACCAAATAAATTATGATCGATTTTCAATAGGAAACCACTAATTAAATTAATTTTTGATTATTTGATTCGAATTATTAATTTAATGTAGTTTGTCAATTTCTTTGTATACCCCTAAGTGGTGAGTGGGGCAGAGTGAAGAAGAAGATGGAAAAAAGAAATTTTGTGATATAAATAAGAATAAGGGGGTAAATAAATACTCCTAAAGTTATATTATGCAATTAAATTTTCAAATAAGTTTATGAGTGTATTTTATGAATATTTCCAATTGTTAAATTATAAAAAATGTCAATTGACAATTGCACAAAGTAATTATTAGTGGATATTTAGGTGCTAAAGATTTATTTATTTGTTTGATTTGATCAGAATTAAATAGCATAAGATTTATCACTTATCTTATATATAGATATTGATTCATTCAAGTACAATAATTTGTCAAATCAAAAGAAATATCAATCGACAATCGCATATGAAAACAACAAGTAGTGAATATTGAGGTGTCAAGTGTCATGTCTAATGCATGACACCAAGTTATAAGAATGTGATATAGTGAATGTGACCACATCCTTTTGATTAGAGGTATCGATTTTATCAAATTTGTAGGACATCAACTTTAAATTTGTTGGGGAATGTGGGAGCAACATGTTTTGTAAGTTTAATGGTGGAAAATTGGACAAGTAGCAAAGATATATTGAGTATTCACGAGTTTAAGTTATATACGATATAAATAATTGATCACCAAAAGAATCGATTTGAAGTATAGATGAATTTAAAATTTAAGTATTCAATCTTTATAATAATTTTAAATTAATACACGATAATAACTGATTTCATAATCAAGTATTAAATTCCTACAATAACTTGGTAGATCCACCCAAGGTTAAAAAAGTGAAGCAAATGTTTTAAGACCAAAATTTTAGAGGCCCCTATTTTTTTTATTGAGTATTTTTAATTAATATATATTCATAAGAAAATAAATTTTAAAAAATCAAAACCTTATACTATCATAAACTAGTTCACAAATTAATGCCTAGAATCCAGGAGGAAAAAAAAAGAATATCAATGTGTTGTGTGCATGTTTAAATTGAGAGAGAAACATATAAAACAGTTATGGTAGAATAAATGGTGTCCCTCTATTCTTAAGGTTTAATCAGAGGAGTTAGGTTCAAGTCGAGGAATGGAGAAAATTCTATTACGAGTGACGCTTCTAAAATAGGTCTCGTAACGTATGATTTGAATTTAATCAAATTCTAATGTGAATATCACACTCCGAGTAAAAAAAAAAGAAATAATTGAATGCTGCCAAATTTATAGGGCGGTCATGGGGACACATGTTTTGTAAGTTGTTTATTGATGGGTAGAGTTGACGTATAACAAATATATATTCATGAGTTTAAGTTATATATCGTGTAAACAAAATTGCATTATGAAAGTGAGCCAGTTGAAACATACGTGGAACTAAAATTTAAAGTTTTGAATTTTCATAACAAATTTAAATTAATTTACAATAATAATTAAATTTATAATTAAATAATTGTAAATATTCAAAATTTGAATAAAAATTAAAGATTCTAGGATGAAAATTTGAATAAAAATAAAATTTTGTTGAAGGATGAAAAAGTCATTAGTTTACAATAAAATATAGCTAAGAAAATAACAAGATGAAATATAGTTAAATTTGCTATTTAGCCACGATTTATTTTGATTTTTTATAAGCTATGGTTTGACCATGGATAAATAACTAACTTTTTTTTTTACCTTTTTAATAACTAAATGTTAAGTAGTGTATATATAGTGTATCAATATTGTATAGATAATGTATAAACATGTATGAATATTGCATAAATGGTGTATGAACATGTATATATGATATATAAATAACTATATAATGTATCGATATTTGTATAAATAGTTTTGTGGTGCATATGTAGTATATTGATATTGTATAAATAGTCATGTAGTGTATTTATAATGTATCAATATTGTATAAATTAAGTATAAACATGTATCTTTATTTTATAAGTGGTATATAAACGTGTATATATGATGTACAAATAATTATGTAGTGTATAATGTAATATATCAATGTTGTTAAAATGTGTATAATCGTGTATCAAAATATATAAAAAAAATTGTATTACATCGATGTTTATTTGACTATCACACATTCTCACCTTAATAAATAAATAATAAAACGCATAATATTCAGTTTTTCCACAAAAAGTAAAACAACAAGAAAAGAATTTTAAAAAAAGATTAAAAAAATATAAACAATAAAAAAAAAATTAATACCGTTATTTAGCCACAGTAAAATAGCGATCAAGCTAGCTAATATATACATTAAATATGGTCCTTTTATCTGAATTTAGCCATTTTGGATAATTTTATAAAGATGGACTAGAAAAGTGGTAAAACTAGTAATTTTATAAAATATTACTCTAGAAATTATCATGCCACCTTTAATACTTGGGAAAATGGTTCAAAATATACTCCTGTTGTTACACACTCCAACTTTGAGGGGTGTTTAGAATACATATTTTAATAGAAAACGTAATAAATTTTCGCATATTTTTCTACTTTCACTTTCTCAAGGAGAGTGTATTACACTTTCTTTGCCACCTAAATAGTCAGAGATTTAGTAATTTCAGTTAAAAATACTTTAGAGGGGTTATAGGACCCCTACAAAGTTAGAGTGTGTAATAGCAATTTCGATCATAGTAGAAGTGTGTTATAGGACGCTCGCAAAGTTAAAGTGTCAACTATTATTATTTCTTACACCACCTTGCCCAAAATAGACCAAATGCAACATAAACCCGTGTGAAATATTAAGAATGTGATGGAATTCAAGCTTTCGAGTTCGAGTCCTGGAAATTAAAAACTTTCTATTAAGAAATACTTTTCTTGTAAATAGATCCTATACAATATGAATCTGAATGAGTCGAAATAGTGAATTTCAGATACTAGATAATACAACAAAGAATGAAACACACTGATGATCATGTTACTAGCTAAAAACTTCAAATGCCCCTCCTCCTCCTCCTAACCACCACCGGAAGACCGCCTTTCACGGTTGCCGTCAGCCCCGGATCGAACCGGAGATCACCACCGACCGCCACGGCACGAATATCGAAATGTTGCAAAATAGAAGCTACTACACACTTCATTTCAACTAGTGTTAATTCCTTGCCTAAACAAACCCTAATTCCACCTTGAAAGACAGGGTACTTAAAAGGACTTTGTTGACAAAATGTACCATTTTTCAACCAACGTTCTGGCTTAAACTCCATATAATCTTGGCCCCATATATTTTCCATTCTTCCCATTGCATACACATGATATGTCACCCTATTATTTTTGCCCACAAATGTACCATTTGGGAAAATATCATTTTCACTAGCAAATTTTGAGTCAAATTGAACTGGTGGATATAGCCTCATACTCTCATGAATCACTGCATTCAAGTAATGCATTTGATTTATCTGTTCAAAGTTGATGAATTCTTGATTTTGTTCCATGACACGACTTGTTTCTTCGCGAATCCTTAGTTCAACGTCAGGGTGACTCGTTAACAACCAGAATAGGCTTGTTAGGGCCGAGGCCACGGTGTCACGCCCTGCCAAAATGAAACTTATCACAATGTCTCTTAAATAAACTTCATTGTCAACCATAGTCATGAATCTTGATAAAAGATCTTGATGATTTGAATAGCCTAATTTTCTTTTTTGCCTTATGACTTCCCTAGCAAGAACATTAATATTTTCAATGGCCCCCTTTAATTTCTTTTCTGTTCCAATGTCCAAAAGTCTTTTGATCTTCCAAATCAATGGTGATGGTGCCATTGCCCTCTCTGCTGACAATTTTGTAGCCAAATCAAACGAATGCGCGAAATGAGAAAGGGGAAGGGATAGTTCAAGACAACCAGGGTCCAAACCAAAAGAAAATTTACATATGTTATCAAAAGAAAATCTCCTAAAAACATCTTGTAAATCCAAAGTTGTCCCATCAAAATCTTGTTGAGTTGATGATGACACAACATGAGAGGATAAAAGTGGTATAAGCCTAAATTTGATCTCATTTTTCACATTGTTAAATGCATAAGATCTAATAGACATGCTACCAAGTTCAAGACTAGCCATTTTCCTTTGAAACATCCATAAATCACCATCAACATTAAAAATTCCATCCCCTAAAAGATCACCAAGAATCATTGAAAAAGGCTTCCCTTTAGGGTAATTCAAGAAGTTGGTTTTGAGCATGTACTCCACATTTCTTGGATTGGCTGTGATTATGTTGTCAAGAACATGTATTTGTATCGTTTGTGATGGCGATTTACGGAGAAGATGAGCATACCAATCACCAAGATTAGTAAAGTCTTTTCTCCAACTAGATGTAAGGTAACAATGGCAAATGTCACAAGTGCACCATGACCAAAACTTGTGTCTTAACAAGAAGAGCAAAACAGAGAAAACAGAGAAAGCAATGGCAAAAGAGAACACAAAGTAGCCAATGGACACTTGCAAATAATGCAACAAAGAGTATAGTTCAAACTCCATTGAAGAAAAAGAGAGAAAATTTAGTGTTACACAAAAGAAAAAATGAATTTGGAATGGTAGGCTAAGTGCATTGCATTTCTTATATAACATAAGAGTAATCTTTTAGGGGGGGACTATTGTAGCACATGAAAGATTAGGCCATGTGACCACCAAAAAATGTGGTGCAGCGGATGGAGCTGCTCCTTTCTTAATCAGAGATCTCGAGTTCAAATCTTGAGAATGAAAAATTTTTTTGGTACGGGGTGTTTCCCTCCAAATGGAGCCCTATGCGACATGAATCCAGATATAGTCGAGTTTCAATGTGGACATCGAACACCGAGTAGACAACAAAAAAAAAGAAAGATTAGGCCATGTGGTGTTTGGCAATCCCTATAAGGCCATCATTTTCATATACTTCTTTCCTATGTGGTACAAACTTAACCTTAAATTTATGATTTTTTGTCTATGTTTGAGTTACATGTTTTCAATGTTGAGATATTTAAAGTTTTTAGTAGACAATTTTGTACACAATTCTGTCAATTGTCCTTTTTTTTTAAAAAACCTTTTTTATGATTAAGAAAGTTCACCTACTACAGTATGACAAAAGGGTTCAAGTTATATACCTATGATTGTTGGATTGGCGAGATAAGAATAATAATCTTAACATATCGTATCAGATAATGAATATAATTCATCTCACACCAACCGAATTAGGCGCTAATGATACAATTTTTTTACTTTTCTTTATTTTTTTTATAAAAAATTAACTATAATTATCTTTTAAGTGATTCGATGGTGAAATATATTTTACATCATCAATACATAAAACTTATATTCCATGAAAATACAAATTACAATATAATTTTGCATTTTTCTTTTTTGCTATGATATATTTAAAAAATAAGCAAAAAATATTTTAATTACACTATTCAAGACATGTAAGTTATTGATGAACTTTTGTACTATATAATAATAAATAATAATATATACTATTAATGAATTTAAATATAGTTGTATATTATTGTATATGAAGAAGATACTATTTGCTAACCCCAAGGATTATAAAGTTGACTTGGGGATTGTAAATTGTAGAGTAAGAAATTACGCATGCCATTGCATCACTTTTTTAAATAAATAATTATTATTTAAAAAAATTAAAATATAATTTATTATTTTTTATACTTACTAAAAAAATATGAGAAGATATTAATATGATAATAAAATATAATATTAATTTAAAATTAAAGATTAAATAAGAATAATTTAGATAAATTATATTTTTTAATTTATTTATTTTTAAAAGACATAAATGAAAATATAATAAACAAAATAGATGGAGGGAGTACAAAGAGAAGAGAACATTTATTTTAACTTATTATTATTTCTTTCATTCTATTTTTATTTGTCTGGTATTGATGATATCATGTACTCGATGATATGATCATATTTACTTATCTCTTTTTAATTCTTCCTCGATCTATTTTTATCTTTCCTTATATTCTCTCTGTCCATCTTTACTTGGCCCCTATACTATTTTAGGATGTCCACCAATACTTGTTCAGTTTATGAAATCAACAAATAATTTTACACTTAATTCCTAATTTACCCTTGTCATTAATTATGGTTATTTCCCTATTACATTTTTCAATACATTCCATTAATTATATTCAAAGGGTGATTTGATAAAATTACCCCTATCATTTGCTACTTCTTAATCTTTGTGCCAAGTCAATAGAGGTCAAGTAAAGTTAGACGGAGGGAGTACCTAACATTGCCCAACCTCTCGCATTTTCTCATGACTAATTAATTGAATATTTGTGCTCTTTTTTACGTATATGTTCAAATCATCTCAACTTATTTTTTCGTATTTTATTCGACATTGAGATCACTCTACTTTATTCCATATAAATTTTTTTTAATCAATCTTATTCCTTTAATATATTCATACATCTGTATAAGCATCTTTATTTTTATTATATATTTATTTTTTAAATATATGAGTTTTTAAATGTTTTTATTTTTATTTTTGCCGTGGTCCCAATAACGATGTAATATTTCGAATTTTGGACCCCAAAAAAAATACTTCATTTTATTTCCTTTTTTTATTTATTTAAAATATATCTTTTTTGTTACAAAATCAAACCAAAATACATTAAAAACTTTAAAAAAAAACTAAAAGAAAATATTTTTTAAAACATTTATGGTTTCATTAGGGTGTAATGTTTATCAAAATTTTAATGTTCGATTGATCAAATTATTTTAGAAAATATTTTCTTCTAAAAATATATTTTTTAGAAAAATATATATATATTTTTTGTATCAAACACATCATAAGATAAAATGAAAATTTAGAGTTAAATACTTAAATTATTTTGTATCAATACTCTAATGTGACAAACACAATAAAACTAACACAAGATACATCAAATCTAAAATTATTAATTCTTCCAAAATGGTTTTAGTGGACATATATTCCTCAATTTAACTTATTTGTTTTTTTTTTAAATTTTTTATTTATTTTTTTAGCAATCATTTTATTCAATTTTTCACGCAATATGTTTAATATAATTTAATCTATATAGTATATTTTTAATTTAAAATAATAAAATTTAATTATTTTTATTTTTTAAAATTTTATATCAAGTTAAAATAAAACACGATAAATAAATTAAAATAATAATTTCCTCCATTTCTGAAATGGAGAAAATACTATTTAAAGTGATTGGAACAAAAATCGAAGTCTTGACAAAAATAACTAATTCTAATATTTGAATTTATATGCATGATTCAATGCATCACACCAATCACCAAAATTTGAAAAGGATAACATTATTTTTTGTCTCTCGATTATGAAAATTTTAATTTTAATTATTATAATCTTTATCTGAATATATTTAATTTTTAATTAACTGAAATATTTACTTTTGTTTATTTTTTCTCATGAATGACAAATTTTCAAAAGTATTAATCATTTCACTATTTAATTCCTCATGTATTATATTATTAATTATTAATATTAGAATACAAACGTTACTTTATTTTGCCTATTTTATTTCAAATGGTTCTCCTTCTCTCCTCCAGCAAGTCGACATGTCTCTTTGATCAGCTTAAGAGTGTATTCATAATTTTTTATGGTTCTTTCATTTTAAATTTTTTGTCTTATTTTTTGTATTAAAAGATGTTACTAATTATAATAATTAATAACTTGAAATATTTCTAAAAAATATGTTATATCAGACAGTTATATATATACATAAGAGTTAAGTTGATTAAGTAGGGAGCAAATCGATATGTCTGTTTGAGCAACTTGATAGTATATCTATAATTTTTCAATGGTTCTTCTATTTTAATTTATTTATCTTATTTGAATTGCGTAAAAAATACTACTAATCATGATAATTGATAACTTAAAATAGTTTTAAAAATATCTTATGTGATATCTAAAAAATTATTAAAAATAGTTTTAATAATTTAAAATATCTAAAAATAATATTTAAAAGTGGTATTAAATTATTATAATTATAAATATAATATATACCAGTGGCGGCTGCTTGTGAGATTCTTTCCTTATCTGATTATCAAATTCTGAAAAGACTAAATAATTAAATTTTAATAATCCATGATAAATTTAATATGAAATTATGTTATCTGCTCATTAACTTAATAATTTTCGAGATCCAATTTGTTTAAATAATTTCTTAATTATTATGTAAAATAAACACGTGTCGTTATAATAATTATTTAGTTTTCCTTGAAAAGAGATTTAATAACTTTTGTTGAAAATGTTTTTTAAAAATAGGGAATAAGAACAAGAACATGGCTTAGATATCGCCTGTTTTGAAATGATAATATAAGGTCGGTGGTCAATTTTAATCTGAGCATAATTTCAAGAAAAAATAGTTTGTATATGGGGATGGTAATTCGACGGGTATGGGGCGGATTTAGAGTTATGTGGGACGGAGTGGGGTAGGTTGAAGTAGCTATTTTTAAAATTAATGTGGGGTGGGTGGGTTGTGGGTTTAAAAAACCAAATCGAAATTCGAAGAAATTAAATCTTTGTACTTAGTAAAAATCAAATATATAATTTTTTATATTAAACATTGACTTTAATTTTATTTTATTTTTCTAAAATTTAAACTAGAGATGTCCGATAATTGTTAGTTATTAAAATATTAATTAGAAATTTTTAATTAACAATTAAGAAACAATTGTTAAAATGTCAACTAAAAATAATTAATTAGTTGTTGAGACGTTAATTAGCGGGGAAAAAACTAAATTTAATTAAAAAATTAAAATTTAACTGGGGCGGGACAATTTAAAAATTTTGCGAGTTGAGCTCAATCCATCCCGCACTCGTTTCATTACCATTCTTATTTGTATATGAATCTTATCTTTATCTAGGTAAAGAGACTGTTTCATATCTCGATTAAAAAAAAGTATATCAAAGAAGTTTGAAAATAGAAATACAAAAGAGCCACAATGACTTATTAAAAATAGCATGATAAGTACTCTAGAAAAATAAGTAATTTGATAAAATAATGCTATAATTAAAGTAGAAGGAACAAATAGTAATAAAAATTGGAGACCAAGAAATTATACAAGTATATTACTACGACGACTAGTATAGAAAGGTAAAAGAGATAACGCTCAACTGCTTATTAGCATTTTGTCATAATTGTGTCCTCCGCAAACTCATATCTAATGGCATGTTCTAGATCGATAAGCTGAAAGTGTGATAATCATGTCTTCATAATACTTTTTTAATCTACTTTCAGCTTCTTTTGAAGTTATATATTTATAGACAATCTCTCACGCATCGATATTGTGTCATTCATTCGTCTTCTCTTGACATGTCCAAACTCATTTGCGGGTTAAGCTCAACCCGCCCCACACCCATCCCGCACCCGCCCTATTGCCATCCTAATCATAATCTCTGGTGCAAACCTATGACAATTGAGAAATGCTCCAAGTATTCTTTCTCTGTACTTATCTAGGTATTGTCTTTCACATACATGTTCTTAATACTTCTAATTTACGCCACAAGTATATCTATAGCCTCCAAGCATCTTAAGTGAACCTTCCTCAAATTTTTATTGGATACCTTTTTTAGGTCGATAAATACAATGTATAAATCTCTTTTCTTTTTTCTATACTGCTCTATCAATCTCCTTATTAATCAGTGAAATTATTATTTTGTTGGTAATATTAATTGTATGTGCAATATTCAATTATCATTGAGCTTATTCACTTTTGGGATAAATTTCATAAATATGCCTAATTTTTTTTAGCAAAGTCACATCACTATGTTTTTTTTTCAATAACAAGTTTCACAATAAGTGTTTGTTTATTTGTTAGGTCTTCTACAAAAGGAAAATTACTCGTTGGAAGATTTTCACACTCAATTCTCTATATAAAAAGTGTGGGGGGTTAAGTTTGGTTGTCCTGTCTGCTTGAGTTGCTTGTTGGGAAAAAAACGATAATTTTTCCCTTCCCCCAGGTTTAGATTCAAGTAGAAAAATAATAGAGATATTTAAAGAGAATAACGACACAAAGAT
>JBCEWC010021589.1:0-10398 GCA_038996855.1 Solanum aculeatissimum | reverse complement strand
CAATCCTAGGCAATGGGTACCTATTCTTCACGGTCACCTTATTCAATTGCCTATAATCAATACACATACGAAGAGTCCCATCCGTTTTCCTCACAAACAACACTGGGGTACCCCAAGGTGATATGCTAGGCCTAATGTACTCTTTTTACAACAAATCCTTCAATTGGACTTTCAACTCTTTTAACTCCGCCAGAGCCATACGATGTGGAGGAATCGAAATGGGTTGAGTATCCGGGTGAAGGTCTATACCAAAATCCACCTCTCTATCGGGAGGGATGCCGGGCAAATCATCCAGAAACACATCGGGAAACTCTCTCACCACTGGTACCATTTCAAGCCTAGGGGATTCTCCTTCCATATCCCTAACCCGAACTATGTGATAAATACACCCCTTCCCAATCATTCTCCGGGCCTTAAGATAGGAAAAAACCTACCCTTCTCAAAGGAATTTCCACCCTCCACTCTAATACCGGCTCATTAAGGACTTGAAACTTAACCCGCCTAGTTCTACAATCAATAGAGGCATAAGATACATGCAACCAATCCATCCCAAGTATAACATCAAAATCATACATTTCAAGTTCAACAAGATCACCAACAAACACCCTTATTCAAAACCGTCATGGGATAACCTCTATAAACTTTTCGGGCCACAATAGACTCACCCACGGGAGCATACACGGAATAAGGCTCTCTCAAATTTTCGGAGAATACATCAAACTTAGTAGCCAACAAAGGAGTCACAAAAGATAAATTGGCACCCGGATCAAGTAAAGCATATGCATCGAAATTAAAGATTTTTAACATACCTGTGACGACATCCAGAGCTTCCTCAACTTCTTGGCGGGCATGGAGAGCATAAAATTGGTTGTTCCTTGGATAACCTCCAACCGGAGCCTTTGGTGGCTCTTGACCACCGGGAGCAATTTGATCCTTCTTCATGTTCTTTGGGCAATTTGAGACTCGGTGATCCAAGCTACCACACCCATAACATGCACCCGTGACTTGTCTACACACTCCCAAGTGACTTCTACCACATTGTGCACAATTGGGCGAGGAGCATCCACAACTTGTGCCCTAGGAGGAGGCACCCTTGTAGAAAATCTCACATTAGACCCTTTGCCTTGTTGAAAATGGCCAAATCCACCAACCTTAGTATTCGGGAACGCAACATCAATACGGGCCCTCTTTGCCTCATGCACCCTTTTATCCTTCATCTTCTCTCCTTCAATTTGTTCGGCATATGTCATGAGCCTCGAAATATCCATTTCCTTTATAAGCATAGCCGTACGGCACTCCTTAAGAATCAAATCCGATGCACCCAATATGAACTTGTGAATCCTTGCACGAGGATCCCAAACCAATGGAGGAGCATACTTAGAGAGTTTGGTGAACTTGAGGGCATAGTCCGTCACGGTCATGGAGCTTTGGCGGAGATTGATAAATTTGGTCATCTTTTCTTCCCTAAGCTCAAGTGGGAAGAACCTATCAAGGAAAGCCATTATAAATTTGGTCATCTCTTCTTGGAGGCATTTCTGAAAGAACGACAATACCAAAGTTTAGAGGCATTACAAAGATCTCATCCATGAATTCAAGCTTAAAATCAATAGTCATCCATGAATTCAAGCTTAAAATCAAGTTTAAATCACCTAATAACTATAGCACTCAAGTACCAACACTAATCTACAAAAATATTTGAAGAACCCATAACTTAATTGAAAACTTAAAATCAAACTTAAAGAGTTAGGGTTCATAGGGTCTTCAAGGATGAAAGAGGATCCTTGAATCAAGTCCCACATACCTTAATTCACCAACTAGTTGCAAGGTCAAACTTGGTCAAGGTTGTCTTCCCCAAATTCTTCAAGCATTCTTCAATGGAGGCCAAGAGGGTTTTAAAATTTCAAAAATGAATGTAGGAAAGTTTGAATGGATGAATGAGGGTTTGGGGAATTATTTAGGGGCTTAAGGAAATGTTAAATCACAAAATTACCATTAATAAAATGTAACTTTCCGAGACTAAGCAGAGTCACACAGTTACTACAGTGACCGTATACTGGTCACACGGACCGTCTCAAGCTCCATCAAAAAGTACTTAGCCAATTTTCAAACGCGAACTCTCGGAGGACTTTCTGGAACACTTGACGACCCCTTATTACGGACCGTCTGGAGTTCAACGGACCGTGTCATTGTCCCGTGACCCCTGAATTATCCATATAGGATAGCCACAGCGTGGCCTAGCCTCTGTCCCACTTGACGGCACAGTCCCATGAACCTTCCAAGTGGTCACAGACCATTTAGTGGTACGTGGCTTAAGACTTGGCTCATAGGGTGGTTCATGGCCACCCCTAGCTCACTGGACCCCCACACGACACCCCTCACATACTGTGAAAAGTTTCACAGACCATGGACCTGTCCTTAGCCACTTTTCATAGCCTATCTCCAATGTCTTCCAAATTTCAGGTAGTCCCAATGTTTGGGCCATAACATCCTCATCCGAACTCCGAATCGAGTGAAATAAGTTGAGTTGCGAAACTAACTCAAAGAGATTCAATTTTATATATATTAGCCCATACGGTTCAGCCCACATAAAAATTTAGGATCTTTAGAAGTACACTGCCCAAACGGGCTCTCTAGGTCACCAACAGACCCATTTTGCGTTCGGCCACTTAAACTCAACCCATGGCCACCAAAACTCAACCATGACTAGTAGTACATCATATAAGACCAACCATAAGGATTTTTTGAAAATTTTCGGGTTGTTACATGTATATGTATACGTATTCTTCTGGGATGACGACTTAGCACCGAGTGGGATTGGAGTAGTAAGTGGGATATCCCCAAGGGTCCCACTCTTTTCCCTCAACTATGAGCCAACGTAGGTTATGCAACCGAAATAGGTTGTCCGATAATGTATGCTATGATATGATATAATATGGAAATTCTTCCGAAATGACCAGGTCATAAGGAAGGTGGCCATCATACCGAAATGACTGGGTCGTAAGGTGTGGTGTAGGTTACCCTTTACAAGTAATCTTCTCTCATCTGATGGGAATCCTCATCGGACAAGTTCGTGTTGTAGCTCACATGAGGTTGGATGTCGGTTATGGTCTCATCCCCTATACTATAAGCATTATGGAATTTCATGCATCATGGATTTCATGGCATATTGATATACTATCCTTTCCTATATTCTCCTCCTATATATGTGCCCTTTTTATCTAACTTGTGGTAGGCTCATGTTCATATGTATCGCATGCCCGCATACTTAGCGCATTATTATGTGCTAACTCAAACTCTTTGTCTACATGCTCTAACCATGTAGGGACCGGAGGTAACATTCATCCCCCGTTGGATGGATGAATGAGATCTCTTGAAGTTGATACTTGTGGTGAGCCCTATACTCCAAGGGCAACACCCACTTTCATCTACCTTGTCTTTACTTTATGTTCCTTTACTTTATTACTTGAGGGTGAGCCCGGAATATGTCGAGGCCCCATCTTATTTTATGTAAAGGCATTGTTGGACATATCAAACTCTATTGTACGTTATTCTATGTGTTACTTGTAATGATATGGCTACCTATGTTAAGCGATGGTATCTTATGTTATGCTTTCATTTCTGCTTATGCTATTATGATATGTTTGGATTGGGAATGTGCTTATGTGTAAAGTCCCTAACCTTGCTTGCCCCCACCGCTTGAGTCATACTTACCCACCCCTTAGATCATAATTTCTATGTGCTACGTGATTCATGTTTATCCCATTCCCGGCAACATCCCCATTGCTTGAGTCCAAAGCCCTGGAACCCCATAGACTTACATGCTATTTATTTATTATACGCATTTACAAACCAATGATGTGTGTGATGATGCTATGATGGCTTGATCCAGGACTTTCTAGTTCTTCTTTGCCATGTCACATCTAGGCCCTACTCTCGAGTCGTGACATGAAATATGATTTTCCCAGCTGAGTCATACCATAACTTCACACTCAGCTTCCATTAAGCATTTGTAAACCCAACATGGCTATATCCCTGCCCATCTCAATTAAAGGCGGAAAGGTAATCTACCTAGCTTTATGGGTGCTAACCCAAAATATGTTAACCAATAATTTCTAACTATCATGACTTGTAGTAGAAACGTTTTAGAGGGTCCTATGTCTCCACTTGTTGTTGAGGAGAGCAAAAAATAAGCAAAAGAGGATGAAAGTGCAGTAAATGTTGATGATGATGTTGATGTTGGTATGAATGAAAGTTGTGAGTCTCTTAGCAATCCCAGGAGTAGTGAAAAAGATATTATTGGGGCTGATGAGAAAAATGCTAAGAGTGAATCACCCAAAAATACAAATTTAGGCTTGAAATTGAAGGTTTCTCAGGTTAAGATCGAACCTCCATTCCCTCAAAGAGGAGGATAACATATTTAAAAATATTCTCTTGATGTTTAAATCCTTGTCTATCAATGTCCCACTGGTGGAAGCTTTGACTGAACTACAAGGGTATGCATAATTTATGAAAGACCTTAGAGTATGAGACGATCGAATTATCTCATAATCGTAGTGTTGTCTTGACGAAAACCTTGGCTGCTAAGAAACTGGACCCTGATGCATTCCAAATTCCATGAATAATTGGAGCTAGCAAGTTTAGAAAGGTTCTATGTGATTTAGGCGCGAGCATAAATCTCATGCCCAAGATATATTTGACGAATTGCGACTGGAGACTCCTTAACCAACAATGATGCATTTGTTCATGGTTGATCGATCTATCAAGATATCGGTTGAAATTCTACATGATGTCTTAGTGAAGTTTGATAAGTTTATTCTACCAGCTAACTTTGTGATCTTGGATTGTGAAGTAGACATTGATGTACCTATTATCTTAGGTAGGCCATTCTTAGCTACTAGTAAGGCCCTGGTGGATGTTGATATGGGAGAATAGAGATTCTGGGTGAAAAAAGAATAGGTCATGTTAATCATTTGCAAGTCTTTGAAGTTGACAAAGGACCTCTAAGTGGTATCGGTGATAGATGGATCATGGGTGACTTGAAGGATTGGAAGAACTATATCATGCCACGATGTTAACTACCACACTGGTTGAGAGGCAACCAAAGGAGCTTAGGTGAGATTTTCTGTCTGAATAATGGTTGTTAATTTGTGCAGGTACATGAAAAGGGAAAAGTTTAAGTGAAAGCTAAAGGGTTACGTGATGTGCTTGATCAATAGATTGCCAAATTGAGATGACAATTGTTAATTTGACCATTTTTTGAGTCATCCAATCACTCTTGAGGTGCTATCAAATGAGGCGGTCGATGTTTGCAATTTAAAGGATCACTGAATCTATTGGGGCGATGGTCAATATCACCACTCTTTGAGGCTGAAGAAAAGGTTTTGTTGCTGTAGAAAGGTGATTAATAACAGACTCTGCATATCGCTGAATGTGTTAGGCAGAGTGATTCATCAATTCCCTCCTTTTCATTTCCTTTGCAAGATAACCTTCCCTATAGTTTGTTTTCTTGCATTTTACTTTGGAGTGAGTGCTATATATCAACACAAATCTCATTTGGAAATTCTCATTGCTAGTGAATCATCAAAAAGTTATGTTTTTGTACCTTTTCTTTACTTTCTTTTTAAAGAATGGTATTAGAATGATGAGGGTAATAAAATGGCTATGTGAGCTTTATAATCATAGTGTGAGGTTCAAATCATGTCAAAAATCATATGGGTGATATGTTTTAATAATTCTAGAACCCTATTTTTCTTGTATACTTTGTTTATTTGGGTTTTTGATTCATTTAAAAACTCATGAAATTTAATGTGCATTGCTATGGGTTAGGTCTAGATTTGTTTAATATGTTGCCTAAATGTTGAATGATATAGTTCATCATCTCAATTTTGACCTTGATGCCTTGATTTGATAACCTTATGTTGGGATAACACAGTGAACATATGAATTCTTTGTTTGAATATGCATGCTTATTATGTTTTAGCTTTTGTGAGCTAAGGGTGAAGTTTGAGTGACACCCAAACTCTTTTGAGCAAAGTGAACTTTTCCTATGATAGATTGGGTGACGTCATTCTTAAGGGTAAGTCATTGTTTGATTTATTTAGTGTGTGAATTTTCCCTTGTTCTTGTGTTGATTGATAAAATTTCAAATTTGAGGCAGTGGCATTGCTAGTCAATTTTGGCGATGATCAATTTGACCGCTGAAGTGGACTCAGCGATGCGCCGAAGTGTCAAACATATCTCTTTCTCTAACTCATGTTTTATGTTGAGTTTTGTAACTTTCAATGATTATGTTTTCCACCTCTAAATCAATTTGGTAGATTAGTAAATTTGTACTACCTTCACCGAAGGTAGCAGTATTGGAAAGTCTAAAATTTGTACAAAAACGTGACGGTCTATTTGACTATAGAATTAGTTCGATGGATCCCGGATCATGTTTGGCAGTAAAATAAACTAGTACACCTAAAATGATTTCTTATTCCCTATTTGCATCCTCCAATTCTACAATTGACTCTCATTGTCACGACCCAAGCATAGGGCCTAGACGTGACATGATTAATGGGAAACTCGAAGGCAATCTAAACAAGCCTCTAAACATATCATATGCACATCTTTAGTTGTGAAAGCATAATTAAGCAATCAAACAAGTAACAAATAGTTCTAAGGGAAATGGGATTTTGGACTCAAGCTATGGGGATGTTTTAGGGAAGAGGATTTGCATGAATCACATAACAAATAAAGTCTATGGAATGGGTAAGTATGACTAACGTTATAGGGATGTTACTGGGACTTGGGACTTCCATCATTTCATCAACAAATATCATCACATACAAGGGAGTAGGGACTAAGGGAAGTCTTCCATGATCACATAAACATAATGGGAGCCAAGCCCAATACATATATTTCAATATCCAACAACACCTCTAATACGAATGAAATAGGGGCCAAAACATCCCCTGGGCTCACCCTAAAAAAGGATAAGTATCCAAAAATATACAAGTCTTAATTAAAGCATGAAAGTAAAATAGATATTGTCCCCGAAGTGGAGGATTCACCAATAGCAATCTTCAAGTAATCCGACCAACCACGTGGAGGAGGAGGATGAATAGGAGTTGTGCTCCCTAAAGGGTTAGATCATGTAGGCAAAATAAGTATGTGTTAGTACTTGGAATGTACTAAGTATATCACAAGCAATTCACAACCTAGGGTGGAAACATAGTTATAGGACAATGGTTATCTACCAAGGTCCACATGGTGCTAGGTCAAAATCCCAAGGAATATTCAAATCATACTTATAGCCATAATATGTGAAGCATTATAATGTCATAATATTCTCATAGAGTATCTCATCAAAACCAAAGCTTCATAATATCAATGAAAGGGCTTCACATTTTTCTTAACATTCATAACCTTTTTGTGAGCTCATAGCATGCTTAAATAGCCCTTCAACATTTTTAATATTCTTAATTCACATGCCTTATAATGAGACTTTTATAAACATAGAAGCTTGTTACATTACTTGATTAAAATATGGTGGGTATAGGTACATAGGACTAAAACCATGCATTTCAAGAATATAAGATATTGGAAAAGCAAAAGCCAATTTATTTGAAAGTCATTGAAGTCAACCCATCAATGTTGTACTAAAACCCCAATTTGGGTATCATAAAATCCACCTCATTTTCAAAATCTTTCATAATTTACACCATGCATAGTTTCAAAGATATGAATCAACTAATGAAATATGCCTTCAATTGGTATTTATGTTTAACAATTAATACTTCAAGAATCTAAGAATGATCCATGTATATAATGCATAAAATAGACCATCGTAGAGTGCATACTAATAACATCATAGGCAAGAGTTCATAAAATATTTTCATGTAGTTGGAGAAGAAGATGGTCAGAATTGTGGGAAGGAAGGTGCCCACAATCAAACCCACATACCTTGGTGATTTAATAGAGAAAAATCGTGTTTGGTGATGAAGAAGTCAAAACCCTAATTAGGGACTTCTTGCTTGAGATCTTAAAGGAGGTTTGAGAGAGTTTTGGGACATAGAATATTTTTGGAGTGGAGCAGAATGAGTGAATTACGGTTGAAAAGGCTAATAAGAGGTCATTTCAGGGGTAAAATAGCGTAGTTTAGGCTTCAAATGATATATAAAAGGTTGAATCTACCCCCTTTAAAAAGCCTATCGTAAGGGACCACGAGACCCCATTCACGGATTGTGATCCATTCTATGAGTCGTAGAAAGGGTTACGTCTAATTCCACTTTTGAAATTTCAATGATTGTTCCCTTATCCAAAAATCCACAACATGACCTACGGCTCGCAGAAGATTCTCGGGGTCATCTGATATGTCATGGATCAAATTCCTAAAGAACGCTAATTTCACCAAGTCTGGCCCTCATTCTATGAACAATATTTATGACTCGTGAAATAGTATACAACATGTAAAAACTTTCGTACAAAGTTGATCCTCAAAATTGAGCTATTATAATTTCTCATAAACCACTGTACGAGTCGTACTTCGATCTACGACTCGTAAACCCCTTCGTAACAATGGAACTCCAAAACATTTCAGGACTCTTTTCTTGGACTTTCATACTTCTCTTGGGCGTGGTCTTACAATATCTCCCCCTTGGGAACATTCATCCCTGAATGTGCTAAGGCAAGCTCTAAAGAATGGAACACATGCACTATATGCCAAATGCACCACATATAATAATTCCACACATCCACCATTAAAATTTTAAAGCATGTCTTAAATTGTATTTGTAATGCAACCTCAAAATCACATAACCATGCATAAATAAAATGAGAATGAAATTTAATGAAAGGAGGCTCTAGAATAGAAGAGATTATAGTACCTAAAGCTTGCTTAGAATGGAAGAGATAGGGATATCACTTTTTCATACAGACTTAGGTTTTCCAAGTGGAATTTTCTACATGTTGGTTCCTCCAAAGAACCTTGACGGATGCAATATCTTTGTTTCTTAACCTCTTCACTTCCCTATCTAATATTTCCACTAGAACTTCCTCATAAGTCAAGTCATCTTCCACCACACCCACAACATCCAAAGGCATTATAGATCTTTGGTCATCTGTACACTTCCTCAGATGGATACATGGATGACCGGATAAACCATACTCCTCTCCATAGGTAACTCCAATTCATAGGAAACCTTTCAAACTCTCCTCAAAATCCTATAAAGCCCTACAAATCATGGACTCAAATTTTCCCTTCTTACAAAACCAGACCACACCTTTCATGGGTGAGACCTTCAAATAAACCCACAAATTAACATTAAACTCAATTTCTCTCCTTCGCACATCAGAGTAGGACTTTTGCCTACTTTGAGCTATTTTAAACCTCTCTTTAATCAACCTCACCTTCTCAATAAGGGATCGGTAATGTAACGACCCAAAAATTTTTGAACTTCTTTATGGTTGGTCTTGTATGGTGTTGGAATGGTCATGATTGAATTTTTATAGCCATGGGTTGATTTTAAGTTGCCGGATTCAAAATGCACATTTTGGTGTCATAGAGAGGCGTTTGGGCAGTGTACTTTGAGAAATCATAACTTTTGGTATGGAATGAACTGTGTGGGATACTATATATCAAATTTAATTTCATTGAGTTATATTCGCAACACAACTAGTTTCACTTAATTCGGAGTTCGTATGACGAAGTTATGGCCAAATCAGTGAGACTGGCCGTAATTAGAAGGACGCAGGAAACGAGTTCTAGAAATGGTCCAAGGACAGGACGACGGACCATGCGAAGGTCCACCGCCCGTGTGGGGGTTAGTAGGGGGTTCCAGTGGGCTTCTAGTTAACATGACTCTTCTATGGACCAAGGCAAACCCCACGATCTGTGAGACTCCACACGGGCCCGTAAGGGGTCCCGTGAGGTGAGGCAGTATGTTGGCCAGCATGTGGGGCTGGACTCAGGGCCAAGTGTGGCTCCAAAAACCAGTACAGAGTCCGTGTGAATCCACACGGTCCATGAGACCCCTCCGTGAAGTGATCCAGAAAGTCCCCGAGAGTTCAAGCCGGAGACGAAGTCAAGTATGGTCACACGGTTAGGTACACGGACCCTGTGCCATTATACGGGCACTATAGCCCTTCCGTGTAACATTGTATTTCAGGGCTTAGTACATTTCATTAATGGTTAATTCGTAATTTAATTAAATCTTATGCCCCTTTTGGGCTTTCTAAGGTCCCCTAAACCCCCTTAACCTAACCCTAAACCCTTTTCATCCATTCTAACACTTTCCATTACACTTTGAAATTTCCTAAATTCTCTTGACGTCCATTGATTAAAGCTTGAAGAAATTTGGGGAAGATCATCCTTGTTGTGAAATCCTTCAATTCTCTTGGTCAATTTCAAGGTATGTG
>JBCEWC010021588.1:0-10398 GCA_038996855.1 Solanum aculeatissimum | reverse complement strand
CTTAATTCCACCAACAATTAGCAAAGTCAAACTTAGTCAAGGTCTTCTTCCCTGAATTTCCCAAGCTTTCTTCAATGGAGGCCAAAAGAGTCTTAGGATTTCAAAAGAGAGTGTAGGAGAGTTTGAATGGATGAATGAGGGTTTGGGGAATATTTTAGGGGTTAGGAGACCTTAGGGTACCAAAAAAGGGCTTAAGGAAATGTTAAATCACGAAATTACCATTAATAAAATGCAACTTTCTGAGACTAAGCAGAGTAAAACTGTGCTACAGTGCTCGTCTGATGGTCACACGGACCGTCTCCCCTACCATCATACAACACTTAACCAAATTTTCAACACGAACTCTCAGAGGACCTTCTGGAACACTTGATGAACTTTTACACGGACCGTCTGGGGGTTGACTGGACGTGTACCTGTCCCGTGGTCCCTCCCTTAGACATTTAGGCTGGCCACAACTCGACCAAGCCACTGTCCCACTTGATGGGACAGTTCACGGACCGTCCAAGCTCAAACGGATTGTCTGAGATTTCGTGTCTTAGGAATTTGTTCATGGGGTGGTTGCTGGACACCTCTAGCTCACTGGAGAACCCCACGACACCCCACACATACCTTGACAAGTTTCACACACAGTGGCTCTGCCCTTAGCCACTTTTCTGAGCCTATCTCCAATGTCTTCCGAATTTCAGACAGTCTCACTGTTTGGGCCATAACGTCCTCATCCAAACTCTGAATCGAGTGAAACTAGTTGGGTTGAGAAGCTAACTCAAAGAGATTCAATTTGATATATAGTATCCCACATGGTTAAACCCACATCAAAAGTTGTGACCATTTGAAGTACACTGCCCAAATTGTCCCTCTAGGCCACCAACTAGCCCATTTTGCGTTTGGCCACTAAAACTCAACCCGTGACTACAACAACTTAACCATTACAAGTAGTACATCATATAAGGCCATCCATAAGGAGATTTCAAAAAATTTCGGGTTGTTACAATGTGAATCACTCGAAGTCATGTCTGACTTGAGGAAATACAACAAAATACCAAATACCTTAGCCATTGAATCCATAGTTGTGACATTCAACTGAAAACCCAAAAGAAGTTTTGGCTAATACATCTATTCTGCACTCTAACTACTTTGATTAAGGCAACAATTAGAGATCTAACGTAAACCCTAAGTTTGTAACAACAAGATTTACATAAGAAACTTAGAAATAGATGTAAATTCTCTCAGATTAACAACAATATTATCAAAATATCATAGACTTGACATAGAAATAAAATACCCATATTATTTGCACATCCTCAACATGGGAGTTTTAGCTACTCATGCTCAAAATTAAAGATTCAATACCAATTTTAGTAGTTGGGTTCATGGCTAACAATAATTGTAAGAGACAAGATGAATTAAACCAGCATTTATCCGTAATTTATGCCTCCACAAGCTTGAAGCCCTCTCACTCTAGTACTATTGAGAAAGAATATTCTATCCACTACACTACTACTCTCTCTACTCTAAAAATAATATATGAACTCTCTGTGTAATGTCCTTTCCAAAAGGTTTAAATAGACTATGCAAAATAAGTGGACTCTTATGCACCGAGTGGCTATTTGATCGTCACAGCTGGCCATCGCTGAAACTCTGGCGATGCACCAAATATGCACTTGACCGCTTTTTACTGTATCTCTTTGAAATCTTGAGTCTCTACAAGCTTTGGGGATGGTTCTTTACTTCGTTGATCATGTTTAGTGCTTTTTCGAACTTTCGTGTATGTCAACCTTCTATCATGAGCTTGGGGTCTTGAGTTCTACAATAATAGGCGGCCTTCTTAGCCATTCGCGATGCGTTAAATATGTTTGGTGACATCAATTCTGATAGCCTTTCTGGCATGAACTTGAGATTGGGTTGCTTAAATATTAGGAGCTTTCACTACGCCTTTGGCGATATACCGAATAAGTTGGCAAAGCCACTTTTCTCTGCCCTTTCTACACTTTTTTCCCTTTTCCAAGATTTGTTGAGTGTTGTCCACTTTTGCACTCTTAGCTCCATTCCTGGCATAACACATACATATTTGTTAGTATTTGGAACATAATAGAACACTAATATAAACATTTCTTAACATTCTAGGGCCAAAATGAGTCTATGATATAGACTCATCAGCCCACAATGCATCATCAATCCTTCGTGACTAATTTGTCTAGTTAGCATTCACAGTCTAGGATATAATTTGTTAATCTCACTATTCGACTCCACAACATGCCCACTCGTCTATGGATGGTAAGGTGTTGTCACTCTATGTTTCACCCCATACTTCTCAAGAAGTGTTTTGAACAACCTATTGCAAAAATGGGAACCTTTGTTGCTGATGATCGCCTGAGGAGTGCCAAACCGAGAGAAGATATTTCTTTTGAGGAATGTTGTGACACTTCTACCTTCATTTTTGGGAAGCACAACTTCCTCCACCCATTTTGATACATAGCCCACAACAACCAAGATGTACTTTTTCCCATAAGAACTAATGAATGGTCCCATAAAGTCTATACCTCAAACATCAATTAACTCGAACACCATAATGGAGTTAAGTGGGAGCTTCAAGAAACACCACCCTCTCTCTAGAACTTATCACAAGCTTTGGCATAGTCATGGGCATCTTGGTTAATGGTTGGCCAATAGTAGCCACACTGTAAGATCTTATGTGTTATTCCGATTCTACTATGATGCCCACCAACCAATGATGAATGACATGCCTCCAAAATGCTCATTATCTCCACCTGGGGAACACGCTAATGAATAATCCCATTTGCACATACATGAAACAAAAATGGATCATCTAAAAAAAACTTCTTTGTATCAGACATAAGCTTACGACGCTGGTGGAAAGTCAAATCTAATGGCACCACATCACTAACAAGGTAGATCACATAGTCCGTGAACCATGGCGTCAAATCATGAGATGTTTCTAGTACTCTCTCATCAAAGAATGAATCATCAACCTCTACCTATTGTTGAACTTTGCCATCACGTCATCTTCAAGTCTGGATTGGTGGTTTGCAACCTGATTCTCTATCCTCTTTCTGTCAATCACCATAAATTTAAACTTTTGGAGAAGAAGTACCCATCAAATCAACCTTGATTTGGCGTCATTATTCACCATCAAATACCACAATGCCAAATGATCAGTATAAACCATGACTTTGGTTCCTAAAAGATATGATCTAAACTTTTCGAATGCAAAGACCACTGCACGTAACTCCTGCTCAGTGACAGTGTAGTTTTTCTATGCTACATTTAGAGCTTTATTGGCATAGTATATAGGATAAAGTATCTTCTCTATGTGTTGTCCTAATACCACACCAAGTGCGACCCCACTTGCATCATACAAAATCTCGAAGGGTTGAGTCCAATCTAGAACAACTATGATAGGCACCGATATCAACTGCTACTTCAACCCTTCAAATGCATTCAAACATGTATTATCAAACATGAACTTAGCATCCTTCTCAAGTAGCTTGCACAATAAATGTGCAATCTTTGAGAAGTCTTTTTTAAACTGTTTGTAGAACTCTGCATGCCCTAAGAAACTCATCACATCTTTTACAAAGATAGGTGGATGGAGCTTCTTAATTACCTCAACCTTAACTCTATCAAATTCTATACCTTTGATAGAGATCCCATGTCCCAAAATAATGCCTTCTTCACCATAAAGTGACACTTTTCCCAATTTAGAACAAGATAACATTCTTTGCATCTCCGCATCACATAATGCAAATGTCTCAAGCAATCATCGAATGAGTCTTGATGTCACTCAAGATATACCTTTTTTAGTTGTTAAAGCGGTCGTTATCAAGTAAATAACCTAACCAAGGTTAGGGTCAAATCCCACAGGGAATATGGTAGACTCTAGAATAATTTAAAGCAACATGGGGTGATTAACCTATTTATCTCCCTAAAAAGGGGTTGTTGTCATTGTAAGCAAAATAAACCTGGAATAATGCAAGTGTTATAAAATTAATAGAAGAGCTAACTAGGGGGATATGTCCTTAAGCCGTGGTTCTAGCCTATTCAAGGACGAATATTCCCAAGGGGGAGATGATATAACGACCCAAAAAAATTTGAACTTCGTAACGGTTGGTCAAGGTTAGTGTTGGATTCATCATTGTTGAATTATTGTAGTCATGGGTTGCATTTAAGTGGCCAGATTCAAAGTAATTGCTTTGGTGGAAGACTGTAAGGCCGGTTAGGTAGCATGAACTTTGATAAGCCATATCTCGTGGTATGAGATGAATTGTGTGGGCTATTATATATCAAATCGAAGCTCTTTGAGTTATATTCGCAACGCAACTAGTTTCACTCATTTGGATGTGGAAGTTATGGCCCTTGCAGTGAGACTTCCCGTATTCGGAGGTATGCTGGAAAAGGATTCGGGATGGAGCCGAAGTGAAGGACCACAGACCGTTTTGTGGTTCACAGTCCATGGTGTGTCCCGTGAGTTGTTCCAGTGGGATCCCTTGGAGCTTGGACCAGGACCCAGACCAAGTGGAACTCCACGAACCACTTCACGGTCCGTGTGAGCCTTCACGGTCCCAGAGGGTCTACCGTGAAGTGTTCCAGTGAGCTCATCAAGGCTCAGGGCTAGACTCCGGACCAAGTGATGCTCAACAAACTAGTACACGGTCCATGTACAGCTACACGGTCTATGAGACCTCTCGTGAATTGGTCTAGAAAGTCCCCCGAGAGTTCAAGTAGAAGCCGACACCAAGTGAGGTATCATGGAAAGGTTCACGGTCCATGAACCTATAGACGACACTTGGGCAGCCTTCCGTGAGGCACTGTTTCTGTGATCTTGTCCGTTTCATTAATGGTTAATTCATAATTTTGTCTAATCCTATGCCCCTTTTAGCCTTTGTAAAGTCTTCTAAAGCCCTCAAATCAAACCCTAATCCCCTTTTATTCATTCTAACACTCTTCAACCCTCATCAAAATTCTCTCAATCCTCTTGACCTCCATTGATGAAAGCTTGAGGAAATTTGGGGAAAATCATCTTTCTTGCAAAATTCTTCAATTCTCTTGGCTAATCTTAAGGTATGTGGGATTGATTCATGGATTCCCTTTCATCCATGAAGACCCAAGAACCCTTATCTTTAAATTATGAATTTAAGCTTTCTCTAATTATGGGTTCTTTGAATTTTAAGGTATTCAATTGAATTGAGTTGTGGGCTGTAGAAATTATGTGGTTTAAAGTTGATTTAAGTTTGAATTTCACGAAATACATTGAAACTCTTATAGGTGTAATGTGCATGTCCCGTTGATGGTTTAATATGCATGGGTAAATTGCATTATGCTTTGAAATGGGAATTTCTCATGAAATATGATTTGAATTATCTATTGAATTATGGTTTAAGGTTTGAACTTCCATTACCCATGCACTTGATTCCTCATTCATGGCATATGAATTGAAGTATGGTTATGATGAAATTATTGTTAAGGGCATGGCCCTCTTGTTATGATAGGATATGTTAAGACTTCTAATCACATAGTCTCTTGTTATGGCTCTTTGAGCATTATGGGTGCTTGCACCATCTTGATATGTTATGAAGGCTTGATATGATAAGCTATGTAGATGAGCTACTCCTATTGCATTGATATTGAAATGGTTTTGGAAATTCTTGTTGGCTTTTTAGCCTAAGTATGGATATGGATTTGATAATGACATGGTTTGCCTAATAATGCATGGTTTTGGAAAGAATGTCAACCCTTCATTTTGAAAATCTTGCATGTATATATGTATTCCCGTGGGATGAGACTTAGCACCGAGGGATTAGAGTTAGGGTGGACTATCTCCAAGGGTCCATACTCCTTTCCGTCAAACTATGTGCTAACATGGGATTTCTCCCTAGATGGGATGACTTGTTATGTTTCCCCTTATTGAAGGGTGACTAGGGATCTACCTGGCAAGTAGTCCGAATCCAAGTAGTACCTCTCTCGGGTTCCTTCTGTTGTCAGTTGAGGTCATATCCCCGCTATAATATGATTCATAGATTTCATTTCATGCATCATGGCATGGCATATTGGTATGATATATTTATCCTTTGGCTATGTGCATTCCTTTCGTATCACTTGTCCCCTTGTCATCTCGCTTTGTCATATGCATTGCATGCCTACATACTTAGTGCATATTATGTGCTAACCCATACTCTTTGTCTATATGTTCTAACCATGTAGGGACCGGTGACGACCTCTATTTCTCGTTGGACGACGAGTGATAATCCTTGAAGCTACTTGCTTGTGGTGAGCCCTTTTTTTCAAGGGCAATAGCTACTTTCTATCTTCCTTGTATCATTTTATTTTCCCTTCTTCATGACTTGAGGGTGAGCCCGGATTATGTCGAGGCCCCGTTCTATCTTATGTAGAGGCTATGTTGGACATGTTAAACTCTTGCACGTTGTATTATATTTTGTTGAGATATTATGACTATTGAGATTTGATTATGGAAGTGATGGTTCGATTATGCTTAGGATTATGTATTGTGCTTGTGAATGTTGGGAATGCGCTTATATGGAAAGTCCCCTAACCCGGTATGCCCCCATAGCTTGAGCCCTACTTACCCGCCCCTTATAAATACTTGTTATGTGCTATGTGATACATGTTCATCCCACTCCCGGTAACATCCCCATAGCTTGAGTCCAAAGCCTTGTTCTCCCTAGAAATATGTGCTATGTGTTTACTTTTCTGCGCTTCCGAATCGATGATGTGAGTATGATGGCTTGATCGAGGACTTTCGGGTTCTCTTTCGCCATGTCACATCTAGGCCCCACTTCTGGGTCGTGACAGATTCCTTGATTGGGGATACTTCCTAGGCAGATTGGACATACCCCTATATGCTCCTGTTTATAATAATAGCTTCCTTGATTCTTCGCCTTTTTTCTTTTCTTCTTCCTAGCGGATAGTCTCTGTCGTTTCTTGAAATATTAATTATAGATTTTCTTCCTTGATTCTTGAGTTAATTCTTGGTCTTTCCTTTTTGCAAGTGTTGATCCTTGATTTATGAGGGTTCCTTAAGTATTGTGTATTTGTGTGCATGTAAGTCTTCACCTTGTTTTCTTTTTGATTATCCCTACAAAGTCAATCATCAAAATCATTAGTAGCCATTAATCTCCCATTTTTTATGATGAATTTTTTTTATCATGAGTTAGATTTCTAGAGACTTCCTATTTGAAGAGTTAACTGCACCCCCTATCTTTGTGTATCTTAGAGTGCAGTTGACTGCTCCCCATCCTGGAGTTAAGCTTCTCCCTATGTCTTAGTGCAAAACCTATCGAGTTTTTCTCTCCTTGAAAGAATAAAAAAGGAACACAAATATATGCAAACAAACACAGATATATATAGACATAGAGCAAAAATAAAAAGTAAAGTGCACCCCCACGTTAGAGGGATATAAGTATGGGGTGAACAAAACCCAAATATTACAAGCCAAAAGAAATAGAGTGTCTTGATGAAACAAGTGCTAGTGATGCCATAGAAAGTATTTAAGAGTGTTTGAGTACATTCCTGTAGAAAGATTCATAGGATTTCTCAACATTCTCAAAGAAGGTGGAGTAGGAAGTCTGAACAGACATAATGAGTCCATCATTTGAAGAGTTGACTCTGCATTCATTGAGTCAACTTGCTTGATAAGTCTATTGACAAAGCTAACTCCTTCCTTATTTAGTTAATACATGTGAAAGAGAAGCTTTCCCACATCAGCATTAGTATCTTTTCTAAGCTAAAAAATTTTTAGTATCTTTTCTAAACTGAAGAATTTTTCCAACAATCTCCTACAAACCCTACTCATTATAGTTCAGCAAAGAAACAAGAGACTTAATTTCTTCTACCTCTTTGATGAGAAGAACAATTGAGTTAGTGAGAACCCTAGGTGGCTTTGGAATATCAAGTTTGACTTTGATTGAGTCCTTTTTATCCACTTTTTGTCAATTAGATTGTAGCCCATGCTAGCAAAAGTTCTAGAATCATAGGTAGTAGATATTTTAGTCGATTTAAATCTCAAGAGATCAACGTGTGATTCTATCAAAATCCTAGAGATGAGAAGTCCATAGGGAAGACTAGTAGAAGGGTTAGAATCCTCTACACTTTCCTACATATATTCACGGATCCATGGTCCCTAATTTATGTGGTACTTCTTCAGAAGGCAGTATAGTAGAACACATCCCCATTTGAGAAACTGCTAAGGGAACCCTTTTTGGGCATCAAAGTGGTTGCAATGATGTGGGCCAAAATCCTGTTCTCAAAGCACAATGATAGAGGAACAAAGTCAGATAGGTCTAGGTTTTGTTCTGCAATGGAGACCTTTCCTAGTACCAGAGAGGCCTTAAACTTTTCAGGTTAGGATCCATTCATTTAAGGCACATATCCTGAGAATTTAGAACCAAACATGTCTTTGAAGAGATGTTGATTGATCACAATGAGAACACCTAGAAAAAGAGACTCCAAGTCTTATCCATCCTCAATAAGGCAAAGGTTGACATATAATAGGGAATTAACCCATGGTACGAGTTCCCTATACATATACAAGTCTAAAGTCAATCCTTGCATGATATATGATGATGAATGGGGTATGAAAGAAAGGTTTTAAGTTGATATTTTGTAAAAGATATAAGAATGTACATATTATCCTAATTGATGTTTATGATGGTCCCTAAGATGAAAGGACAATTCTCACTTGGTGGTTCCTAAGTTTCGAGCTACTCTTTGAGATTGTTACTTATGATTCTAAGTGTCATTATTTGACTAAGTATAAGCTTTATATAATTTTGTGGGATGACTTAGCACCGAATAAGGCAACGAGGCGGGGTTTGGTAAGGGAACCCTAGAAGCAACCCTTTCCCCCATTAACTATGTGCCACCATAGGAGCCCTTGTAGGCTAGGCTAGTGGATCCACATAGGCTAATCATGTTATGTGATGATGCATGCTATGAGATAGAGTTCCACCTGGCAAGTGGTCTTCCCATGCCAACATAGGGATTTATGTTGGACTCCATGTAGTAGCTCACATGATCTTATATGTCGGTTATGGTCCATTCGCACAGAAGTATGATATTGATGTCTTTGTTCCATCACATATGTTTCATTTATGTACTATTTTTACTCATATTGAACGTTATTCTTTGTGCATGTTTAAGCTCATACAGATGTTGCCTTTACCGTTCTATGCATTAAAGTCTTTAACTTATGAATGATGGCAATATAGTTTCATACGTCGCATCTCACATACTTAGTACATTCCAAAAGTGCTAACGAATATTTGCCTACATAATATCACCGTATAGGGACCAGCGTTACTCCTCCTCCGGCTCGTGACTAGTTCTATCGACGATTCAAACTAGTTTGGTTATGGTGAGCCCTTAGTTCGGGTCTCCACCTATTTCCTTTCACGCTATGTACTTTTTGGACATGATGTATATTATTGGCTTTTTAAACTAGAGGCTTTTACTTTCTAACTTAATTTAGAATCTTTTCTATTTGAGGAAAACTGACCATGTTACCGATTCCTGTTGACTCATGTTTTTTAGATGGTATGTTTATGAACGTTGATGTATGAGTTTGTACCTAAGAATGCTTAGTATACTAAGATAGCTAGGATGAGATGCCTACGAGTGTCTTATTCTCCATGTTACAACTAGGCCCTAGGTTTGAGTTGTGATATCATAGATGATACCCTGACTTGGAAAATTTTAGAAAATGTTAAGGAAACCACGAACTAGGATTATGGGTCGTAAAAGGAATTATGACCAGTGAAAAGGTATCGTAGAAGATGGTCCACCAGAATTTGGGATTTTTCAAGTTGTAGTACTTTGATTATGAATATGCAGGACAGGTTCGTAAAAGAAAATAAATGTCATAGTTGGGGTGCATAGTACACCCCAACACTTAGAAAATTTTGGGGGGAAATAAGGCAGACTATAAGTAGGAGTTTAAGAGTCATAATCTCTTTTATGGGTCATCGTTTGTTATTGTGGCTTAGGACCAATTGTAAAGACTTTAATACCTCATATATGACGAAGGTCTATGGGCCATAAAAGACAGGATGAGCCCATAGCGTATCTTCATGGTTGAGATTCAGAGAGAGGCATTTTAGGCCCAACTTGCACATATGCATTTCCACGGGCCATAGAAGGGTTTATAACCCATAGACTGACCTTGGGACTTGTTTAGAAGATTTTAATTACAAATATTTTCATTCTTTCCTACCTTTCTAACCCTAAACTACATCATTTTGGACTTATTCTACCCCATAATTGATTTTCCTCATTAAAATTCACTCTATTCTTGTCACGACCCGGATAGGGGGCCTAGATGTGACATGGTGAAAGAGGACCCGAAGACCCTCGATCAAGCCATCATAG
>JBCEWC010021587.1:0-10398 GCA_038996855.1 Solanum aculeatissimum | reverse complement strand
TTAGGGTTCATAGGGTCTTCAAGGATGAAAGAGGATCCTTGAATCAAGTCCCACATACCTTAATTGCACCAACAATTTGCAAAGTCAAACCTAGTCAAGGTCTTCTTCCCCAAATTCTCCAAGCTTTCTTCAATGGAGGCTAAGAGAGTTTTAGAATTTCTAAAGAGAGTGTAGGAGAGTTTGAATGGATGAATGAGGGTTTGTGGAATGATTTAGGGGTTTATGAGACCTTAGGGTACCAAAAAGGGGCTTAAGAAAATGTTACATCACAAAATTACCATTAATAAAACGTAACTTTCCAAGACTAAGCAGAGCCACACGGTTACTACAGTGCCCGTGTACTGGTCACATGGACCGTCTCCCCTTCCATCAAACAACACTTAACCAAATTTTTGACGCGAACTCTCGGAGAACTTTTTGGAACACTTGAAGAGCATTCATACGGACCTTATGAGGTTCAGCGGACAGTGTCATGGTCCCGTGGCCCATCCCTTATCCATTTAGGCTAGCCACAACCTGGCCTAGCCACTGTCCCACTGGACGGGACAGTCCCACGGTCCGTCCAAGCTCACACAGACCGTTTAGGGGTCCGTGGCTTAGGACTTATCTCATGGGGTAGTTCCTGGCTACCCCTAGCTCACCGGACCTCCACATGACACCCCTCACGGACTCTGGTCCTACCCTTAGCCACTTTTCTGAGCCTATCTCCAATGTCTTCTGAATTTCAGACAGTCCCACTATTTAGGCCATAACTCCTTCATCCGAACTCCGAATCGAGTGAAACCAGTTGCGTTGAGAAGATAAATCAACGAGCTTCAATTGTATATATATAATCCCACATATTTCAACCCACATCAAAAGTTGTGACCATTTGAAGTATGCTTCCAAAACTGTCCCTCTAGGCCACCAACTAGCCCATTTTGTGTTCGGCCACTTAAACTCAACCCGTGGCTACCAAATATTAACCATGACCAGTAGTAAATTATATAAGGCCAACCTTAAGGAGTTTTTGAAAATTTTCGGGTTGTTACAGATTAAGTGACCATCAAGAACAAATATCCATTTCCAAGGATCGATGACTTGTTTTATCAACTTCAAGGAGCTACTCATTTGTCAAAGATTGGTCTTCGCTCCAGCTACCATTAGTTGAAGGTATGGGAGTGTGATGCTCCCAAGACACTTTTCTAGATTAGATATAGGAATTTTTAATTTGTGGTAATGTCCTTTGGTTTGACTAATGCTCAAACCATGTTTATGAATCTTATGAATCAGGTGTTCAAGTCATTCCTAGATAGTTTTATGGTTGTTTTCATCGATGATATTCTAATTTAATCATGGAGTGGGCAGGAGCACATGGATCACTTGAGGTAGGTTCTTCAGACTTTGAGTGAGAAACAATTATTTTCCAAGTTCAGTAAAATGAGTTTTGGTTTGGAGAAGTAGCTTTTATTTTCTATGTGGAATCCGATGATGGCATTAAGGTTGATCTAAATAAGACCGGGGTTGTGAAGAATTTTCCTAGACCGTTGAATCCTTATGATATTTAGATTTTTCATAGGTTTCTCATCCATTGCATTTCCATTGACTAAGTTGACTCAAAATATAGACAAGTTAATATGGTCGGATGAGTGTGAAAAGAGTTTTCAAACTCTAAAGGATCGTCTTACATCGACTCTAGTTTTGACTTTATTAGATGGCTTAGATGGGTTTGTGGTGTATCGTGATGCTTCTTGGATTGGGTTGGGTTATGTGCTCATACAACATGGTAAGGTGATGACTTATGCATCAAGGTAATTGAAAGTGTATGAACAAAATTATCCAACTCATGATCTTGAGTACGTTGGCAATTGTGGTATTTGCTTTGAAGATTTGGCGAAATTACTTATATGGGGTTCATGTTGATGTTTTCAACTACCATAAGAGCTTGCAATATGTATTCACTCAAATGGATCTTAATTGAAGGCAAAAAAGATAGTTGGATCTACTTAAGGATTATGACATGAGTGTTCAATATTATCCTGGCAAGGCAAATGGTTTAAGCAATGCTCTTAGTAGGATATCTATGGGTAGTGTGGCTCATGTTGATGAAGGGAAGAAAGAGTTAATAAAGGATCTTCATCATTTTCCTATATTGGGTATTAGACTGGTTGACTCTAATGATGGTTGCATTCATTTCCAAAATGGGGCTGAGTCTTTTTTGGCTGTTGATGTCAAGGAAAAGCAAGACTTGGATCCATCTTTGGTAGAGTTGAAGAAGCTTGTTGATGAGAAGAAGGTTGGGCTTTTCTCCCAAGGGGGATATGGTGTGATTTTGTATGAAGATTGGTTGTGTGTTCAAGATGTTGATGGTCTTAGAATGGTGATCATGAGTGAAGCCCATAACTTTTATTATTCTATACATCTGGGATCTACTAAGATGTATCAAGATTGGAGGGAAGCGTATTGGTGGCATGGTATTAAGAAAGACATAGCCAAGTTTGTATCTGAGTATCCTAAATGTCAAAAAGTGAAGGTGAAACATCAAAGACCTAGTGGTGTTTCCCAAGATATTGAGTTCCCTACTTGGAAGAGGGAAGATGTGAATATGGATTTTGCAATTGGTTTTCCCCATACCTGGAAGCAATTTGATTATATATGGGTTGTTGTTGATTGGATGACAAAATCAACTCATTTTTTACCTGTTAAGACTACTTTCAATGCCAAAGATTATGCAAAGTTATATATATGAAAGTTGGTTAGGTTGCATGGGATGCCTATGTCTATTATAATGGATCATGGTACCCAATTTACATCTCACTTTTGGAAATTATTTCAAAAGAGGCTCGATACTAAGGTGAAGTTGAGTACCACTTTTCCTTCTCAAATTGATGGGCAATCTGAAAGGACAATTCAAACTTTGAAGGACATGCTGAGGGCTTGTGTGCTAGAATTCAAGGGAAATTGTGATGAGCATCTACCACTTATCGAGTTTGCCTATAACAATAGTTTTCATGCACTGTTTGAAGCCTTGTATGGAAGAAGGTGTAGATCCCTAGTGGGATGGTTCAAGTTGTGGTTGAAGCCGTGGAAAAGGTGAAGTTGATTAGGGAGAGGTTGAGGATGGCTCAAAGTCGCCAAAAGTCTTATTTGGATGTTAGGAAAAGGCACCTTGAGTTTCTTGTTTATGATTGGGTGTATGTGAAGGTTTCACCTATGAAGGGTGTAATGTATTTTTCTAAGAAGGGCGAGTTGAGTCCCCGACACCTAGGTCCCTATGAGATTGTTGAGCAGATTGGTATTTTGGCTTATAGATTGGATTTGCCCTTGGATATGAGTTCCATTAACTCGATTTTCCATGTATCTATGTTAAGGAAGTTAATTGGTTATACTAATTCGATTGTACCTTTAGAAGGTGTTGAGGTTGAGGAGAACTTGACTTATGAAGAAGTGTCGGTTGAAATATTTGATAGACACGTGAAATATCTTTGGAACAAGGATGTGTCTTAAGTTAAAGTGCTTTGGAGAAATCAATATGTGGAGAGTGCTACTAGGGGGGTGGAGTCGGACATGATGAGGGGATACCCCTATCATTTCCAATATACTCAAGCATAAGGTATAAGATTCTTCCTAATCTAAAAGGTTCTAATTCTTTCACTCTTGTGTTTCATGAAATGACATGCATACATGTGCATAAAAATGATTTAAAGGATGTTTATGACATGAGTTTGATGATTTTATGGTTTTCAAGTATTGAGTTATGCATTTATGTTTATGTTGAAATGTTTCATGTTCAATTCAAGCCTTTCAATTCATGTTCTACCTCATTTGAGGATGAATGTCATCAAGGGGGAGATGATGTAAAGACCCGAACCTCAGGAGGCCTTGACGATGCTTAATAATTGAGTTTCAAAAGTTTTGACCAAGGTTATATCCCATAGTCACCTCCACGAGCCGCGGAGGAAGTCCATGAGCTGTGGAGGCTTCCTAGGGGTAGCCCATGGCCTTGTGTGTGGTGTTTTCTTCTTATAGTGGAGTTCAAGACCACATGTCCCTCCACTAAGCCCTTTACGGATCGTGGTGCTCACCACTGGCCATGGAAGTTCCTCGTTGTAGGTTCCCTGTGCTTGAAAGCCACAGTGTTGCTAAGGAACCCATAATGGACCCTTGTACGGGCTGTATAACCACTATACAACTCGTGTAGAGTCCTGTGAGGGTGTGGTTCATAATTTTTCTATGTATCAAATCACCATCTAAGAACTTGGATTTTTGTATGAATGCTTTGTACGGATGGTGGAGCTTTTGTACTGGCCGTGAAGCCTTCATTGGACCACCCCTGACGTGAAAAATATTTTCTGAGGATTTTCTCATTGGCACCTATACAACCCATGGTACCCTCCCATGAGACCCCTAGCAACATTTTAAAGATCGCTTCATTAATGGTTTTTTTAATTATGGTTTATTTTAAAGGTCTTTAAGGGTCTTATTATCTATCCTAAGCCCTCAATTCAGATTATACTCACTCTTTACACTCATTCACTCTCATATTGCATTCAAACTCAAGAATTCAATTCCTAAACTCTCTCTTCAAGTCCTGTGATTAGGGATTCAAGCTGATGGTTGAAGGAAGTTCCAATTCAAGTCAATTTCATTCTAAATTCTACTACAGTTGTCAAGGTATGTGAGATTTTTTCACGACCCAGGAGTAGGGCCTAGGTGTGACATGGAAAATGAGAACCCGAGAGTCCTCAATCAAGCCTCTTAGCATCATTTTACATAATATTGGTTCGGAAAGAGCGTAATTAACCAATAAACACATAATTTTAAGGGATTATAGAACTTTGGACTCAAGCTATAGGGATGTCATCGGGGATGGGATTTGCATGAATCACATAGCATTTAGAAAATAAGTTGTAAGGGGTGGGTAAGTATGACTCACTCTATGGGTATAATAAGGGGCATTGACTTTTCATATAAGCACATTCTTATTAAACATATCATAATAACATAAGCATAATCATCATATCTATACATAATACTTAATCATAGCATCTTAAGTATACTCATAACATACTCGTACGAAGAATTCCATAGGTCCCAACAATGCCTCCAGTATAGATTAGGGTGGGTGCCAAGGCATGTCCCAGGCTCACCCTCAAAGTAAAGACATAATCAACATAACATAACAACTAGATAGACAGTGGGTATTGTCCTTGGAAAATTGGTCACACCATAGCTGATACTCAAAGATCCAAGCTAACCGTCAAAAGGTAGAAAGATGTAGTAGTTGGTCCCTACATGGTTAGATCAAGAAGGCAAAAGAGTATGTGTTAGTATATTTGAATGTACTTAGTATGCGGGCATGTAATGCATATGACATGAATAACCTAAAACAAATGTTAGATGCCAAGGGCACATATATAGAAACAAGAATATAAGAAAGGATACAATATCCATATTCCATGAAATCCATGATGCATGAATGCTTAATCATATAAACATAATGGGAATAGGACCTCAACCAACATAAGTCCAAGTGAGCTATAACTTGGAACTCCGTCGTCTACCCCACAACGGATAAAGAGATGGATGACCTACTTGCCAAAGGTAGATCCCTTCTTATTATAATCATCTCATAAGAGGCATAAACATGAATCTATGTTTGGCACATAGTTTGACGGAAAAGAGTATGGACCCTTGGAGATAGTCCACCCTGCCTCCAATCCCTCGATGCTGACCCATCATCCCACAAGAATACATGTACCTATACATGCTTTTGAAAAGAGGATAAGTACTTTGAAATCATAACCATGCATTATTTGGCTTAAAAGCCAAATCACTTTCTTTACTTTCATACATACGTGACTTAAAAGCCAAATCATTCTTCATGACATACTTTCATGCATAGGAATAGCTCCATTCTTTACATAGGTATGAGAAAGGAGTATGGACCCTTGGAGATAGTCCACCCCGCCTCCAACCTAAATCTTATGCTCCTTTAAAAATACACATATGGTGTAAACACCCATCATTTTCTCAAAGAGTCATATCATAGACATAGTGTGATCACAACCTTGTCATACCTATTCTTTGCTTGAAACCATAGTCATAAACATCATTGGGTATTAGCCCATATCATAATTTCATAAAATCCATGCCCATGAATGCAAATGCCATGAATAATGAATGAACAACATGGGTAATGGAGATCAACATTTAAATCATCATAATATGATAGTTTCATTCTTAAATCATAATGAAATCCACAACTAAAAACATAATTTCATACTACCCATGCTTGAACTGAAGATTTTAAGGGACATACATAATTGAATCATCAAATAAGTGAATCCCATACTTCAATTTAATTAAATCAACACTAATTTAAAAGACCCAAATTCAAAGTATGATTAAATTTCATAAAATCAAGTATAAAAGAGTTTCAGGGTCTTCATGGTTGAAAGAGCACTATGAATCAATCCCACATACCTTGATTAACTAGAAACATTAAGGAGAAGAATGATTGAAGAAGAAAACTTCCTTGAATTTCAACTTGAACCTTCAACCCGAACTCGGAAGAGAGTTTTTAGATGAGAGAGTTTGAATATTCAAAGTGTTTGAAATGAATTTGAATAGGAATGAATATGTATACGCTAAATCTATGTTTAGGAGGGCTTAGGAAGACTAAAATGGCCTTAGGAAATAACAAAAATTGCAATTAAACCATCTGATGGGTTCATCCTTGAAAAGTTCCTCACCATTGAGGTCGAAGTAGGAGCATGAGGAGCTTGGGAACCTTTATTAATTTAGTTCGTCATAGCTTGAGCCAACAAAGAAATAACATTCCAATACTCGGCATGTGTAACACCTTCCTCATATTGGGGAGCTTGATGAGCCAGAGGGGTCGATTCACCATCGGGTGTGGGAGCTCTTTGTGTCGCTCTTCTTTGAGAAATGATCTAGAAGGCAAAAGACCATCTATTAGATTAAGGAAAACCTTAACTTAAGTCTAAAGCATGACATAGAATATGAAGAAGTGAATCATTCCTAAAGTGCCTCATAGCCTCCTATTCATAGTTGTGGCGTGCTTCATAACCATGAACAAGGATCTACTTAACGTGGCGTGTTGGATTTTAGAGGACCATTTACAAACCTACTGCTCTAATATCAAGCTTTGTTATGACCCAAGCCTAGTGTTTGGATGTGACATGGTGAATTAAGGTCCCGAGAGAACCCCACACAAGCCTATTAAGCATGCATAGCATATCGTTGGTTGTGGAAACATAAATTAAAGCAAATAGCACAAAATTTCTAAGGGAAGCAGGAATTTGGACTCACTCTATGAGGATGTTGTAGGGAAGAGGATTATCATGGATCATATAACAAATAAAGACTAAGGGACGGGTAAGTATGAATCATGCTATGAGGGAAATTAGGGACCTAGGAATTTCATCTCATCCATACAACAATCTTTCAACACATAAGAAGGAATGAGGGACTAAGGCAAATCTTCCACAATACATAGCAAAACAACACCTCTAGTTCGAATGGAATTAGGACTAAGACATCTCTCGGGCTCAACCTCAAAAGATAAATCTCCAAAAGTAGATAAGTCTTAATAAGCATGAAAGTAAATAGATATTATTCCTGAAGTGGAGGACTTACCAAAAGTGATCTTTTACCGAATCATCTAGCCACGTGGAGTATGAAGATGGATGGGAGCTCTGGTCCCTGCATGGTTAGATTATGTAGGAAAAAAGTATGTGTTAGTACTTGGAATATACTAATTATGGAGGATGTGATATAATAATGAACATGAGCCATAATTAAACAATATGCATAATTGTAGTCAATGGGTATAAGCTCAATATGTCATGAATACCCAATTTCTTAGCCATAATATGCATGAGGATCATCAAATCACATAATATAACCTACATATATTGGAAGGCACCATAACGGACATGTAAGACCAAGCGAGCTACTACTTGGAATTATGATGTTCACTCTATACCAAATATGGAGTGGTCTACTTTGCCAAGGTAGACCAAACATTCACCTTGTAGGAACTCCCCCACTTCAGAGAATGCTTCAAAACACATTACGGGAACAACACCTTTTTGGCTACCTTACAAGAACTTCCCCTTTTTAGTAAATCATAAGATAAGATTCTTATAGGGACACCACCTTTTTTACACAATAAGAAATAGAAGCCTTAGGGGATCACCTTCCTTTTTGGATATTAAGTGGAATTTACCTTACAGGAACTTCTCATTTTCGATAAATCATACCACAAGCAATTCACAACCTATGATGCAACATAGTTAAGGGATAATGGCTACCTAGCAAGGTATGCTTGGTGTTGTGTAACAATCCCAAGGAATATACAAATTATAATTAAAGCATAATATCCAAAGTATCATAATACCATAATATCATCATAAAGTAGCTCATCAAAATCAAAGCTTCAAAATATCAAAAAAGGGCTTCATAACATTTATAACTTTCACAATATTCTCATATCATGCATAATAGCCCTTTTTAAAATTCATGTCATACATATTTTGCATAACTTGCTATTAAACCCTCAACATCAGAGAAGCTTAGAATACATCTTCAATCAAATCATGGTGGATACATGTACATAGATTTAAAACCATGCAATTCATGAGTAAATAACATGAGAGGAGTAAAATGTAACTACTTGAACATTATTCAAAATAACCTACCTAAGCACCATAAGACTTAACTAGGGTATCATCAAACCCTTATGAAACTCCATAAATTTCACATGGCTTTTAAATGTATAATCTTGTGGAAAGGTAATACATCTTAAATCTCTTCATAATATTTTTCAAATAAAAGAGTTTATAAAACACCCATGTATATCCATTACTTTAAAATAGATGAGGGAGAAGAATGGTTGATCTTGTGAAGAAAAGGTTTCCACAATCAAAATCCACATACCTTGGTGTGATTAGAGATGGAAATTTGTGAGAGAATGAGAAGAATCTGAAACCCTAGATTGGACTTCTTGCTTAAGAGCCTTGAAGAACTTAGGAGAGATTTGAGGACTTAAGTTATTTTAGAATAGAGAGGAATGAGGTCTATAAGGGTTCTATAATTTTAAAAGTCTATCGAACAGGACCATAAGACCCCGATTACAGGTCGTGGTTTAATCTATGGGTCGTAGAAGGGAGGGTCTCATTTGGTAACATTTTGAACCCTCAAAAACTTTCTGAACCTCCACTTATGACTTGTAAGTCAAACCACGGGCCATCTGATAACCTGTCCATTGAACCTTTGAAAATTCCAAATTTCACCAAGTTTAGTAATTATTCCACAAGCATAGTTATGGCCCATGGAAGAATTTTCGGTCCGTGAAACCCCTTCGTTAACCATTATTACTCAAAAAAAAATTAGAATTCATTTTCCTTTGCACTTTTATACTTTCTAACATATGGGACCTTACAGTTTCGGTGTATGCTTCAGATGTGGGAAGATGGGGCAAAAGGTTGTTGAATGCTCTAATATTGCTAATAAGGTTAAAGAAGGGTGTCCACAAGGTCAATTGGTTCAAATAGGAAAAGTATAATAAGGAGCCCAAGCTCAAGGTGGTAGTCCATGTGGTAATCGTTCTATGCTTTGTATGCTAGGGAAGAGGTTGATGAGTCTCCTGATGTGGTTACTAGTATATTAAGAGTCTTTTATCATGATGTGTATGCTTTTCTTGACCCCAGTGCCAATGTCTTTTGTTACTCCTTACCTTGACCTAAAGTTTGATGTGTCTTTGAAAGTTTTGTTAGAACCTTATTCGTTCTATATTTCTATTGGTGAGTCAATCCTAGCAACAAAAGTCTTCAGAAATTATCCCATGTCAGCCTGACATAAATTCTTCCCATGTGATCTAGTTGAGCTTGGTATGATCGATTTTGATATTATTCTTCATATTGATTTGTTGCATGCTTCCTATGCTTCTATTGATTGTAGAACTGGAAAGGTCACATTCCAAGTTCCTAATGAGCCTATTGTTGAATGGAAGGAAACCAATTCGATATTCAAAGGAATTTGTATCATGTATGAAAGCTATGAAAATGTCACGACTTGGATAGGGGGCCTAGATGTGACATGGAGAAAGAGGACCCGAAGATCCTCGATCAAGCCATCATAGCATCATTACACTAATCATTGGTTCAGAAATGCGGAAGTTAAAGCATGTAGCACATAAGCTCTAAGGGTTTAGGGGCTTGTGACTCAATCTATGGGGATAATTCGGGAATGGGAGGAACATGCTTGCACATAGCACAAAGGCATACATCATTCAACATTCAAGCAATTCTAATAGCATGATAATATAAGCCAAAATCATAACATGAGAACATAATCATAGATCAAGTGGAACATAGTATCATAATACATAGC
>JBCEWC010021586.1:0-10398 GCA_038996855.1 Solanum aculeatissimum | reverse complement strand
ACAACTTTAAAAGGTCACGACAAAGGAACAACAGCTGTAATGCAACACTTAGAATCATCATCACATCAGTTTCACAACACAGCACGACTCGACGAGCTCGGAAGCTCGTCTAACGACGCAACAGCGATCAGTCTAGTCAAACATATATTATCACAACTAATCCAAACAACAAAATCTACATTCAAACGGGAAAAAGAAGAATGAGTTGGGACGATTACCTTTTGACGAGCAGCGAACCGAGACAACGAGCCGAGAAGCTTTTCCCAACCAAGAAAAACTCAAAATCTCAACTTCGGGAGTTATGGAACCAAATCAGATTTTTTTCTTTTTTGAAAGTTTACAGTGTGTTTTCCGAATGTCTTTTTTTCGTTCGTCTCTGTGTGTGTCCCCTTTTTCTGAGTGAAAGGGGACTTTATATCAAAAACGAGTCAAAATTCGGGGAAGAACAAAGCATTTTCGCTTTTTTTCAAAATCACAAATTGGGGGAAATTTTATTGTTGAGGTGCGGGACAGCGAAAAAGGAATTCGTAGAGGGGCCGATGGTTGTTGGAGGTTTGAAAAATTGTCGGGGTGATGATGAAGAAGGAGAAAACTATCGGGTTGAGGGAACGTTGAGACGTGTGAGAGAGAGCGAGAGCCGCGAGGGAGAGAATCGCGTGAAGAGATTTGGGAGGTGAGGGAGTGTGTGTGAGTGTTGTTGAGAGAGTTGAGGGAGAAAAGGGGAGGCTGTGTATTTGTGTGTATGTATGAAATGTATGTGTGTGGGTGTATGAAGAAGAAGAGGGTGTGGGCCGGGTCGGGTGATTTTTTGGGCCGGATCTGGGGTGAAATAAGGTGGGCTGGGGCGGGTTGGTTTGGGCTGGAAAGGGATTGGGGGATGGGGCCAAATTTTGGGTTAAGAATTGGATCAATTTGGTGTAAAAATGGGGAAACAAAGTTGAAAATAATTCCATGTTTGGGCTATTTAAAATTTAAGAAAATAGTCAAGTGGATTATAAATGTGACTATTTAAAACGTGATCAATTACAAACAATTGACTAAATTGACCACGAGATGAAAATACGAATTAATTAAAGATTCTTTAAAATTTCAACAACTTAAAATAACTAACCTAAATACCAAATGATTAATTTTAAAGGTAAGTGAATTAAAAATAACGAAATTCCTATCGAGAGCTTAGTGAGAAAATTTAATGAGACATAACATTAACTACGCAACGTTTGAAAGCATGTAGCATAATTAGAAATAACAAAATTTTAACTCCAAAAATCATAAAAATCACTTTTCGCATCTCGATAGCTAATTATTCGAAGTTGTTTAAAAATTAAAAACTCAATATTTAATTCGTATTGTGGAGGGTAAAAATTGGGTGTCAACAACAGTCACTATTTTTTAGGTGTGCACATGGTAAACCTCCACTCCTATGTAATAACTTGCAAACCACATAGAAGAAGTAATCCACACTAGGCAAGCCCGATGCGACGAGCTCGACCCAGAAGACAAATCTCTTGCTTTCGCTGGTAAAGGATTTCGAACTTGAGATCTCCAACATGTAAGTCTCAAGAATATCTCTATTTGTTTTTAGAAACTCTTTAATTGCATGAACGTCCTTATAAATGTTGATTAAAATTTTTGCACATTAAAAGACTCTCATTTACACAATAATACTATCTTTTCTTATTTTATAAATTACTTTTTTTTTACTATCTTTATTATATTTAATTGTATAATCTATTTATCTATATCTATACTACATTAAAAGCATGAAGACCCTTAGAAATATTATTTAAACTTTTTGTCCTTCAATAAAAGACTCCTCTTTAGACAAAATAAATTTTTTCTATCTTTTTCACATAATTATTATTTAATTATTATCCTAATATTCAATATTTTGAAATCAACCAAATTTGTTATTTTTCAATAAATCATTATTGAACCGAGTAAGAAATCCATAATATTTATAATTTTAGAATCACATATAAATTTACTAAGAAAATTTCTAGCTTTTTAATTTTTTTCAATTATCATGTCTTTGATTAGTTTGGAAAGATGTCAATTGTTGCGGAATAGTCTACCCTAACAAGGAGTTTTGTTGTTGTTGATTTATTATCGTGTAGTTATTATTTATTTTAATATGAAAAATAGGTGATTAAATTTTTTGTTTGTTCAAACAAAGAAAGAATTAAATTAAATAGTGTTCATTTTTTACCTTGAAAAGGCCTTTAACAAAGTCTTCAAAGAAGTTTTTTGACGATGCTTGGAGTCTAAAGGTGTATTGGTTGCCTGCATTAGGGCGATGAAGGACATGTATGATGGAGCTAAAACTCAAGTAAGAATAGTGAAAAGAGATTCAACGCACTTTTCAATTGAGATGGTGTTGTATCGTGGATTAACATTTAGCTCATTGTTATTTGCTTTGGTGATGATGAATTGACGCAACATATTCAGGATGAGGTACCATGATATATGTTATTTGAAAATCATATTGTTTTGATTGAAAAGACTCGCGGTGGAGTTAATGATAGGTTGAAAGTGTTAGACATGTCATCATACAAAACAAAGGGGACAAGCAATTAACACATAAATCTCAAGTATGCCTCTCAAATAAATTAACATGCTTCAAACAAGAGGTGCAAGGGTTAAAAAATTATATGCGTGCATCACAAAAGAATATTAGAACTTAGTAAAGATTTTACGAAAGTACTCTTTGAAAAATTATTTAAAATATTCCAACGTGTTAAGCAAGATTAACATATTTAAGTTATATTTAAAATAGAGGAAATCCTATAGGCATGACTTTCGTAGAATTTTTTTTTAAAAAAAAATGATCATTAAGTCCTATAAGATTTATCTCCTACAATATATTTCACGAATCTATGGGCGTGAGAACTATATATTAAGATTTTAAAATATATATATATATATATATATTAAAGGCTTATTGGCATAGTGATATAAATTTATGTAAGAGAAAAACTTATAGACAAGTATTACAAATTTATGTAATTTGTTTTAAATTATGATATAACTTTTATAATAATCAAAGAAAAAGAACGTGTATAAAAATATTGAAACTTTAATTAGAATCTAAATACAAATTTTTATGCATTTTAAATAGGTTAACACAGAAACATTATTTTTTTTTTTGGAACTGAAGATTTTATTTATTTATATTAGGTAGTTAATACATAGTTCCCTGCCATCCTAGTACACATAATACTGCAGTTGCTACTGCTACATACTTCCGAGTTGTTGTTCAAAATATTACAGACAGTACGGTTACCCATTGATGCTAGATTAGGAGCATTAGTAAGAGGAACATTTCTTTGTACATAGTGTTCCTCACGGTCGTAGTTAATAGTAGATAGAGCCCACTGATGTGGATATGGCAAAAGGACTACATTATCTCTGTCATCTAGGAGAGTTGCTTGGGATGCAAGGAGATGAGCTACTTTGTTGCCTTCACGAAAGCTGTGGCGGATCCGCGGATTCCCCAGTTTCTTCAACAATGACCTGCATTCAACAATTAGAGAGTTAAACATGTGGGTGGAGGTGTCATGGATAAGATGGATTACCTCAGTAGAGTCTGTGTCAATTTCCAAGCGGTGCATATGTTGCTCCGTAGCAATAATGAGGCCATGAAAGAGAGCCATGAGTTCCATATGGGTATGATTGATAGCCAGACATTTTTTATAAAATCCCAGCTTACATCGTCCAGTAGAGTCTCTAAAGACACCACCTACACCTCCTGACTTGATGACACTGTTATAGGAGCCATCGATATTCAATTTGAGAGCTTCGGGGGATGGAGGATACCATTTGATGAGAACGGAGAGACTGGGGGCAGGATTGTGAAAGATAGAGTTAGAGTAGAAGGAAAATTCAATGACTTTGTGGTCCAGGTTACTACAACTTAAGGGAGTGTTTGTGCCTTTGCAAATATTGGCGTTACGATTTAACCATATATGTCAGATGGCAAAGGGAAAAAATATCTCCCACTTGAGCAAGGGATTAGACATGACGTGATTCTTATTTTAAATGGCTAAGAGACAGTCGAGGTTGGCACTAATTTCTCCTGCAAAGTTAATTTGATAGTTATCCCAGAACGTTGTTGCTACAGGGCATTGGATAAGCATGTGGGTCAAGGATTCAGGTTCCAGTTTGCAAACTTGGCATAGGTTATTGGAAGTGATATGTAAGTTATGGAGAAAAAGGTTGGTAGGAATCCTGTTGTGAGAGCACTGCCAAAGGAAGAACTTAATTTTATTAAGAGTTTTTAATTTCCAAATCCACTGGTAGTTATAACCATTATTGGTAGGGTGCAATAATTTCCTAATGGAACTTGCAGTATTCGGATTAGGGGACCAGATGAAAAAGTCTTGACCTAGATCTTTGTGGATAGGGATGTCGGTGATACGATCCACAATATTGTCCGGCAACGGAAAAGAGAGATTATCTAAGTTCCATTGACCATTATCGATAAGGTTTGCAACCCTCTTGTGGATATCCTCTCTATGTAGGGGGTCCTCAACTAGAGATCTAAGATTAGTGTTAGGGGATATCCAGTTATGATTCCAAAGATTAATGTTGTTCCCGTTCGTAATGATCCAACTAGTACCACTGCTATAGATATTCCAACCCTTAAGAATGTTTTTCCAAATGAAGGAGCCATGTTTCGAAAGATTGTTCCTTTTATAGTATTTTCTTTTCAGACACTTAGCCCAAAGCTGGTTTGGGCCTTGGAATAGCCGCCAAGCTAGACTACCAAGCATGGTTTTATTTTTATGGTCTGCTTTGATGAGGTTGAGGCCTCCGTCTTCTTTGGGTTTAGTAATCGTCTCCCAGCTGAGATAGTGGATTCTCCTCCTATGGACGGTGCTACCCCAAATAAAATCTCGCTGGATTTTATCAATCTTGCTAAGGGTAGAGGAAGGCAAGTTGAAGTAAGTCATGTAATAGGTAGGGATGGCGTTAAGAGTGGATTTAGCCAAAGTAGTGCGGCCAGCTAAGGTAAGAAAGTTAGTTTTCCAGCTAGCTAGTTTTTTGGTCATATTATCTATAATAAAATCAAAATCCTTAGGGGTGGGATTCCTATGAAAGATAGGATAGCCCAGGTAGCGTCCGAATTCAGAAGAAAGGTTGATATTGAACGAGTCTTTGATAAGTTTGGGAAAGTCAGGGGAGCAATTTTTGGAAACTATAAGCTTAGACTTAGTCCTATTGATCGTTTCTCCGGAGAGATTGCAAAAGAGGTCCATACAGTGTTGCATGCTGGAAACAGTGTGGCTGGAAGTAGATCCCATGAGGGTGAGATCATCTGCAAAGAAGAGGTGGGAAATTTGGGGGGCCCTAGGATTGAGAGTGATGGGAATCCAATTGAGAGTGTCGACTTGGTAATTAATATAGTTGGAGAGTACTTCCATGCAATGCAAAGAATAAAGATGTAGGGGGACATAGGATCTCCCTGACGAATTCCTCTAGTTGGTTGGAAGAAGTCGATCCTAGTGACATTAATGAGAATAGCAATGGAGCTGGTGGTGATACAATTGAGGATGAGGGATGTGAATTTAGGAGGAAATTTGAAATATATTAAGGTTCTGCGGATAAAGGACCATTCAAGCTTGTCAAAGGCTTTTTCTAAGTCTAATTTAAGCATAAAATTACCTTTGGCTCCTTTGGAGGCATGAAATTTGTTAATAATTTCTTGGATAATAATTGCATTATCCGAGGGTCTCCTTCAAGTAATGAAACTAGCTTGGAAGGGGCTGATGAGATTAGGGAGGAATGGCTTTATGTGATTTACAATGATCTTGGTGATAATTTTGTAAATCGTGTTACAAAGACCAATAGGACAAAAAATTTTCAGGTTATTGACGTTGGGGATCTTAGGGATAAGGCAAAGATGAGTTTGGTTTATTTCTTCGGGAATGAGTCCCGTATCAAAAACTTTGTGGCAGAACTTGGTAACAGAGGGATTTATGAGGTCGCGGTAATTGTGATAAAAGAACGGGTGGAGACCATCCGGACCGGTTGCCTTAAAAGGGTGAAAGGAGTTGAGAGCACTATTAATTTCTGAGTCTTGGAGAGGTCTGTCCAGTTCAGAGAGGTCAAATTTGTGAAAAGATACACGATTTTGAAAGTAATCCCTGTGAGACTCCTTATGGCTAGTGGTAAAAATATTTTGAAAATATTTGAAGGTATGAGTTAAAATGGAGGTTTGGTCTGTGATAATATTACCAAAATCATCCACAAAGCTCACAATTCTGTTGTTCTTACGTCTATTGAGGGTGGAGAGGTGAAAGAATTTAGTGTTCGCGTCTCCTTCATTAATCCAACTAATCCTAGATCTCATACGCCAGTAGTCTTCCTCAATGCGTAAGATGTTATCATAATCATGCATAAGATCTTTTTCCAGATTAACAAGGAAGGGATTAAAAGGAAAGGAGGAGGAATTATGAATACCTCGCAGTCGGGCCAGAATAATATTCTTCTTCCTCCTAAAGTCACCAAAGGTGATCCTACTCCATTCAGATATTTCTCTTGCAAACTTGTTATTATTATGGATTAGATCCTCCTCTTTATAACAATGCTCAACTATACTTCTAAAGTTCATGTGTGACGTCCAGAAGGTCTCAAGCTTGAATAACTTAGAGGTGCCCATAGAGGAGATATTGTCTAATCGTAGGAGAAGGGGATTATGGTCGGAAAACGTTCGAGAGAGATGCAGAATGTGGGTGTTAGGGTATAGAGAAGACCACTGATGGTTAGCTAAACCTCTATCTAGTCTTTCTAGTATAAGCCCATTGTTTCTACGGTGATTGGACCAAGTATATTTAGACCCTTTAAAACCTAGATCAAGGAGTTCACAGTGTTGCATGCAAGTAGAGAAATTATTGGCATTATTAGGATTAATAAGACGCCCTCCCCATTTCTCATCTTGGTGCATCACTTGATTAAAATCGCCACATGTGAGCCAAGGACCATTGTAGTGGGAATGAATAGTATAGAAATTATTCCAAAGAATATTACGTTGAGAAGAGTTAGTACTAGCATAGATTATACTAAGTAACCAGGGGTTGACGGAGGGATGTACCTTGACCATGGCATGTAGTTCCTGAGCCGACTGTCTAACACGAGTAACGGTGATGGCATTATCATGCCAGAATAACACAATCCCTCCAGATCTACCTAACACAGGTTATTCGATCGTTCCGCTGAATTGAAGAGAGTCCCTAGATCTGGAGTGGTCAGCCAATCTAGTTTCAAGAAGAGAAAGCATAGAAGGATTATAAGTAGCAATAATATCCTTAAGGTTTCTCAGAGTTGCGTCATTAGCAGCACCTCGAATATTCCAAACAATAAAATTATTAGGCCTATTCATGGGGAGAAAGACTTTTGCATGGGTCATAGTGGGTTCCTCCAGATGGGGAACCTCCTTCAGAGTTGGGCTCATCACCACTACAAGCTTTGCTGCAGCTCGATTGATCAGAGGACGGATGTCGATAAAGCATTTCGTCAGGGCAATCGGGCAGCGAAAGATGTATTTATTGTATTCTAGTTCCGGAAAGAGCATAAGGGCTACTTCTCTTAGGCTTGCTATTTCGGTGTACGTACGGGCCTCCTTCCTTTCTGCCCTTGCTTGCTCCCGTTCTTGGAGAGACTGTGACGGGTGTGGGTGTCCCTGGTAAGGTTCCTGCTGCTGTCGTTGAGGCACTGTCGACTGAGGTGTCCATGGAAAGAATAGAGTGTTCAGTTCCATTTCTTCCCTTGGACTGAAGAAAGGGAGTTCCGGAGTCGTCAAAGGATTTAGAAGAGGGTTGAAGTGTGTGGGCATTTCCCACATCTGTTGCATGGAGTGGAAAATTTATGGAGCCACAGAGGGTGCCAGTGGGCTCATTATATTGTTCAACCACACGTGGTTCGTGTAGTTGTCCATTGCCAATGTCATGGCTTCGGTGGCTAACTGTGCTAGGAAGTTGGGGTTTTGGAGTATGATCGTCACTTCCTGACCCTCTATGTCTAGAGTAGAGAAAATCGCCTGGTTTTGGAGACCCACTTCTAGCCACGATTGGGGTGGTTGAGCTGACGGGAGTGGTTAGATGGCATACACTTTGGACGGATTTGGAAGTGGGGTCAGAGGTGGAGGGTCATTGTTCATGGTTAGAGTGCGTGGAAGTCGATGGGGTAGGAGAGCAAATCTGATTCTTTTGTTTAGAGGGAGTAGTCCGCTCTCCATTTGGATTAAGAGAGAAAGAGTTTATAGACTTGGAGGGGGGGTATGAGGAGGGCCTTGGAAGAGTACCAGTAATGATTGAATATCTGTAGGTTTTGATTGAGTTTGAGGGTGATTGGTCTGGATATTAATATTGCTTGAAGCAATCGTTTCCTTGATTTGCTGGGGATTTTCCACAGACACTTGGCAAGGGTCATTGGCCAAGTGTTCCAAGTCAGGGGTAAAGCTGGCGGAATTTTCTATAGGACAGGTGTCGATAATGGAAAAATGTTTATTTTTTAAGTTTTTTATTGGAGGGACAGTTGTTGGTAGGCTTAGAGTATGCCATCTGCCTCGTAATGTCCTCCACGTGTCCCGTCCTAGTAATCTCATTAGAGGGAGAGTTCTTGGGAATTAACGAAGAAGAGGGAATAGTAATCAAAGTAGCACAATCCTCTTCCGTTGATTCTAAGGAGCTAAAGGTATTACTAGTGGTAATTATATTGGAGAGAACCGATGGTACCTTTGTTGCTAGAGAGGAGTCGTTACCCGTGTTTGTGGTTGTGGAGGGGTGGAATTTAGAAAACATACCTGGAGGTGGTTCCTTATGACTATTGTTAAAAGTTGAATCATAACCTCTCACTGGACTTTTCTCCTGTGCGCGTGCGATATTGCTCCTCTTCGGGAAAACTACAGTTTTCCATTCATTGGAGGGAGAAAGTATGTTTGTATTGTTTGTGCCACTTGTTAACGTCCTGGCGCAACACAGCTTCGGATTTCCGATTTTACCGCATGTTTTGCATAGTTGATCCTGACATTCATATTCGATTTCTTGTCTGTGGTTGCCCATATATATATGTGATTTGACTGGATCGTTTAACGGAACTTGTACACACAGGCGGGCGTACCTTCCTCGCAATGTAGCACTAGTGCAGGCATCAATTTTTAGGAGATTTCCAATAGCATTCCCAATTTTTTTCAAGATGATAGCATCATAAAATTTTGTTGGTAGCTGAGGTAGACGAATCCAAATAGTCGAGAATTCCTGAGATGCTTCCGAGGCCACGAAGTAGGAGACCCATCTCTGGAAGGCAAGGTAAAATCCATTGATGAACCAGGGTCCTTTTTCCAGTATCTTAATCAGATTGTCCTCCTGGATGAATTTAGCTATGTAGTAGTCGGAACCAAGATCTATTAAGGGGAATGATTCAGAGACCTTCCAGAGTTGGAGCAATTTGTTTTTAAGAAGTTGGTGCGAGATTCTTTTACCCAAGAGTTTGATGATGATTGAAAATTTCCACGGCGAGTACATGCGAGCCATGTCTTCCTCCGTGAGAGTGATTTGGGTCAATTTCTCTGGGAGATCCACTGCCATTTGGTGAATTTCACTCGAATTGGTTGTGTATGGTGGAGTGGGTGTCTCCATGTCTGCATCCAGAAGCTCATTAATAACTGTTTCTTGTGCCAAGAGCGAGGCTTTATAGGATGACTCCTGTGGAACTTGGTCCGGGATTAAGGACGGATCTGGGGGTTTTGGGGGAATTTGGTTGATAGTGACTGGGGATGTCATCGTCTTTCTTGTTGTGGATGGATAGAGAATCTAGAAAGAGATTTGGTGAATCTAAATGTAAGAAAATGCTATTACCAATAGTGTGCAATCCAGAAACATTATTAGAAGTAAATCAAAAGGTTTAATTGATTTTAAAAAGAAAAATTTACGCATAATAAGAAAATCACAAAAAAAAAATTACATTGCTAACTTTATGCAAATTTTTGTTTGTTGAAAATAGTTATGCTTAAGAAAAATTCATCTAAACATGATTTTTTGAAAAAATACTTTCGAGAAGGGAATCGCAATTCAACAATTCTAAGCATGATAACTACTAACAAATTAAACTACATAAACGTGTTTTTCAAACACACATAGATGATAGTAAAGTGCATAAAATAAACAAATAGCACATATATTTTTCTACCCCTAGTCCCCAATTTTATTATTATTATATAGTTACAATATATTACAAGCCAAAATAAAATAACCATTAGAGAAACGACAATATAAAGAAAGACAAAAATAAAACTAATAATAACAAAAAGCCATCCGAATCCCATCTCATGCGAACTCTTCATCCCAAACGGGCTAGAAGATCCTGCTAAAACACGAACAAAAACTAAAAGAAACATTA
>JBCEWC010021585.1:0-10398 GCA_038996855.1 Solanum aculeatissimum | reverse complement strand
ATTTAATATTTATGAAAGGATAAAGTAGTAAATTATTATAGTCTTAATGAGTTATCGGTTTACCCAATAACCCCATAGTAAAAATTGAAATCGAACTGATAATCCAATAATTTTTTTTTTGTAATAATCATTAATAATTTTTTTTTGTAAAAATCATTAAAAATCGTTAACTCAATAACCCGATAACAATAAACCAATAATATTTTTTTGGTTTGATTTATCGACCAGTTTGATTTTTACACACCCTTATGGGGGTAGGGTGGAAATGTAGGGAGGGGGAAGATAGGATGGAAGTAGGGAGGTGGAGTGAAATTTTTTTTTATTGAAAAAAATATTTTTTAAAAAATTTAAATTTAAATTTTGGTATTGAAGTAGAAAAAATTTAGATGAGGGTGAGGGTTGGGGTTGGGGTGGGAGTGAGTAGGTGATAGGATATTGACGTAGATTTTTTTTTTATGAAAAAAATATTTTTTTCAAAAATAATTATTAGAGAGTAGGGTTGGGGTGATAGGAGTTGAACATTAACAATCAAGCTTTGATGTTATTTTTTGGGGTTTTAAGAGATTAAAGTGGGTTGGAACCATTTTTACCCAAATCATATTTAACTAAATCCATATTTACCCATATTTTATTTGGATGGATTGTGATCCAATTCATTTTAGCTCAATCCATCCAAATCAGATCCAATCCACTCATTTGCCACCTCTACATGCAACATTTTAACCAATTCAACATAGTTAGTTGAGGTAGACATGCTAATAATCGTTTAGCACATTCAGAATACCTAAATCCGTTCATGTCAGCAATTATTTCGCCACCACAATACAAAGCAATCATCACTTGATGTTCAAAGTTTGCCATTGTTATCCTACACATAAAAATAAGACATTTCTTTTATAATTAATAAATCAAAAAGATAAATTTAGAGTTATAATAAAAACTTAACATCATACTATTAACTTAACTTACCTGATGAAGTTTCTTGATAAAAAATTCAACAATGGTGATCACATTCATTTTATAATCGTATATTGCTTGAAGTCACTTTATAGAGTCTCGTAACTGACAGTAACGTTTTTAGCTTAAAACGTTACTGTCAGTTACGTTTTATAGCTAACGATTTGACCTTCTCCTGCAAAGCAGATTCGATTCTATATCTGTAGGGCTCGTGAATGGATTCTTAATAAACGTAACTCACCGTAACGTTTTAAGAATAAAACGTACTTGTGAGTAACGTATTATACAACGTAACTCAGAAGTACGTTTTAGTCTTAAAACGTTACTGTGAGTAACGTTTATGTATTTAACACTGTCAGTTAGATTTTTAAAATAAAAATAGCCTAAAACATTACTGACAAATACGTTTATACTAGTTTTGTAAAAAATTTAAAAAATGTATTATTTTAGTAAATTAGTTTAGATAATGACTTAGTTTGGTCAAAACTTCCATTGATGTGCATTTGTTGTCTCCACTTATTTCATTCTTTATTCCTCCATTATATTTTTTAACTTATGTAACCTTTAGATCATTTATCTACTCTACTTATTTATATATTATTTTCGTATTCATTGCACGGAAGACTTTGTCATTTATAAATAGTGATGATCTTCTTTTGTTTGCATATACAAGATACTATAGACTGCACAAAAGTTAGTCAAAAAAGTGTTGTTATTAGTTGAAGGAAGATGTTCTTTTTTTGGAGCTTTAGACTCAACTCATGTTCAAAGTTGTTGAGTTATACTTTGTGATTAGATTGTTGTGTCATGGAGGAGACAAGTCAAGAAGATTACTGCTGGATCGATGAAAAGTTTTGCCTGAAGATATTTTATTTTTTTCCTTTTACTTTTTGATGTTAGGTTTCTATTGTAGTTTGTTAAATTAGGAAATTGACAATTTCAACTCAAAATTTTCATAATTCAAGCCGAACTGTTAGACGATCACTCCACCGATAAAATAAACGAAGGGTTCATAATCCAATCTTGAAGAAGTAAAAATGAAGAAGGGAAAATACAACTGAAAATTATGATTTTTCATTTATTCTCTATGACATTTTCTGTTTTGGTTGTCAAACAACATATATAAAAGCCAATAGCAAATACATAGCCAAAAAGATTAGAAGTGAAAAAAATATTATCACTTTCTTAATGTTCTAGGTCTTCATGTCATGGTCCCTTACGATATTTCTACATTCTCTCTTAACACTTTCTTCAGTGGCACCAAGTTTCATGCCATTTTCATAGCATTCTTTATATGCAAGATCCTTTTGTGCCACAACCACATTTGAAGCAGCAAAAATTGTCACCATAGAGATAAACAACACTGCAATTACCTTGTTGGATGCCATTTTATTCTTTTTGACTATTTTATGTACTGTGACACAATTTATTGTTTGAATGAAATATAATATAATAATGTAGTTGAATGTTGATTGGGATTTATAGACTTGTGTCACTGTTATAGCTTTTGAGGCTTGAATTAATTTTAGGTGAATTTGTGGAGAGGAGACAAATATGCTTTAATTTTGAGAATGCCAAAATTCATAGGTTGTCCTTGATTATTGGGCAGGGGAGGTTCTAAAAGCTAGGCCATTAATGCAACGCGTTAGGCCTCCAAAATTTGAAGGTCTTGGATTTACTTTAAAATCTTATTATTATCCTATACTATAGATAATATTGTATAAATAAAATTGTGATAATATATTTTTTGTTATTTGATTGAGGTTAGTTTATATTAATAGATTTATAAATTATGATAGTTTGCTTCACTCATAATTGAGTAGCATATTTGCTTCACTCTTTAATTTTAATTTTATTCTTTTCATATGAGAATCAACTGGTATACATCATATAATGAATCTCCTTTGTAATAGTCTTTGAAATTGCGTGAACACAAAAATATTCATGAAGCGATTTCTTTTTAGTATAATTCAACATTCTATATTATGCTATTTACAATTTATTTGAGATATTCACTAATTAGTACTATCTAATCGAATGAACAATCATCATTTAAATTGATCAAAAAATATAAATATTTTTGATATTGTCAATACACTAAATTTAATATATTACCTTGTATACGTTCATTTCTTTTTCTTATTTTTTATGATAGCCAAATCAAAATAATCGGTAGGAGTTTTGGGCCTCAACATTCGATAATCCACCATTCTTGGCGCTCTTCTTCCTAGTTTTTTTTTCCTTTAAATATCCTCTTTTTCTTTGTCTTAAAGGATTAATTTTGGCCTTAGATTTGTTCTTTCCTTAAACTAGCATTCTAGTTCTTGAGAATCAATGCAGAAGGTCCAAGAAAATGGTGACCATTTTACAAGGACAAAAATGCCAAAAATATCTAGCAGATTCTAGGTAGTTTCTTGCTTTCCCATTGCCTAAGTCCCTAAGTCATCCAACACTAAAAAGACACACTAAGGTGGGCCTATGAGGACCACAAAACTGACCTTTATATTAAAGCAAAAGTAGGAAAATTATATATGTAAAACAACTAAGTAGAGAGTAAAAAACAAGCCACTAACAAAAAGACCCAGAAATGGTGATAACTTGCTCTTCCTCTGTTACTTGTTCTACTGTTTTTGATATCGGAAATTATAAGACTAAGTTGGTGAAAGTTGAGGCACAAACATGTAGCAAACAAAATTCTCCTCCAAAGGCTATGTTAATTGGGACCCCATCAGAAGCAGGAAACTTCCCAGTATTGATATTTCTTCATGGATATCTTCTTTACAATTCTTTCTATTCTCAGCTTATCCAACATCTCTCTTCTCATGGATTCATTGTTGTGGCTCCTCAGGTTTCTTCCTCTCACTTTTTCTCTGATTGTGAAATTGGACTTTTACAAGCCTAAAATTATACTCCTTCCATCTCAATTTATACCACTTAGTTTGACTTGGCTTTGGCTTGGAGTTTATGAAAGTAAGAAAGAATTTGTGATCTAAAATAAGGGATAGATGTTTGTGAGTTAACGTTAAATTGTTACTAAATATAGAAATGCATTATTTTTTTGGGACTAAAGTAAAAGGAAAGTGAGTCAGTCTTAAAAATTGGGACAGGGAGTTTTCACCACTAGCATGTAGTGGTAAGGTCTGTTATTGAATTAGCAGAGTTTTGGCAATATTAAGCTTTTGGCAAGCAGAGATTATTTACTACTACTTTCTATTTACAACTAGAATCAGCAGCTAGTACATTGATTCACAAATCATCAATCATTACAGCATTGTCTATATACTGTTTTACTAGTGAACAATCAGATTGTTTTCCTTATATTGATTTTAATTTGCACGCATTAACAGTAATAAAAATACATAATGAGGTCACTTATTAGTTAATTATCGGTAAATCCCTATGATAAGTATTACTAGTAAATGGTAACCTGGTAAAAATGGTTACTAACCTGCTATCATAACTGAAACTGCACCGAAAATGTAAAAAGATATTTACATTGTCATTGTATTTAACTTGAATCCATTTTCATTTGTGATTCTCGTGTGACGTTTCATTTGGCTTGTACTAGTTATATTTAGTGGAAGGAGCAGATGCAACTGAGGATATCAAATCCACTGTAGAAATCACAAACTGGTTAGCTGAAGGATTGCAGCATTACCTTCCACCTGAAGTTGAGCCAAACTTGAAAAAACTTGGACTAGCAGGCCACAGCCGTGGAGGAAAAGTTGCATTCGCGCTAGCCCTTGGAAAACTTGCTAATATTTCTACTGACCTGAAATTTTCTGCATTGATCGGTGTTGATCCTGTTGATGGCATGGACAAAGGAAAGCAAATTCCACCATCAGTTCTCACCTACATTCCACATTCCTTCAGTAATCTTGATATGCCAGTGATGGTAATTGGCTCAGGTTTGGGAGAAGTTAAAAAGAATCCTTTGTTTCCTGCTTGTGCTCCAAAAGGGGTGAATCATCGCGATTTCTACAGCGAATGTTGCAAGCCAGCTTGTTACTTTGTGGCAAAGGATTATGGACATAATGATATGTTAGATGATGAAACGAAAGGGATTCGAGGCAAGGCTACTTATTGTTTGTGCAAGAAAGGAAAATCTAGAGAACCCATGAGGAGATTTGTTGGAGGGGTTCTGGTTGCATTTTTGGAAGCTTATCTGGAAGGAAATTCGAGCGAACTGATAGCCATCAGAGACGGGTGTGTCGCACTACCTGTAGAGCTCCAAGATACTGATTTTCTTCTTTAAGGTATGGGAAATGATTTAGACCTTTGGTTGTGGTTACAATTGGTAAATTTGGTTAGCTTGCAGGACAAAGATCAACAAAATGCAGGAGGAAATATTACATTATCTTTTTTGTTGATTCCAGATTTGAAAACATTTATAAAAAGATTTAGTGAATAAATATCTTTTGTTTTTGAAGCCAATATTGGGATATGACGACAAAAAGCCACATCAGAAATAAACCTGCTGAAATGCTACAGAGTATGTTGTGAATTCACTAGTTCACCTTTTGACATAATTGGCTGAGTCAAGCAATTTGAAAATGTAAAAGTAATAGTGAAGCATATTCTAAATGAAGAAATCCTAGATTTGCCACTATTGATAACAGGTTACAGCTCTGTGAAAAATGAAAAACTCAGAGCTCATTTGCAAACAAATTGCTGCTGGCCTTTTTCAGATGTCACTAAGATCCCTCCATTTATTTCACTTCTTCAATACAATCTCTCACAAGGTTAACCTTGGCATATTGGTCCAAATACCAAAGGAGAAAAGAAAATAGAGCAAGAAGAACAACAGCAAATGTAAAAGTTTTAAGAATTCCAGTTATCAAAAACTGCTTATTAGTTCACCTAGTACTAAAGCCTAATCTATTCTAGAACATCTCCCTCTGTTTCATTTGTCCCTTGAGCAGGAAAGGAGCAAGTTTGAGTGTCTTCTCAGTTACGTTATATATCCAACTTGTTGTTTGAGAGTATTTTGTTATGCCTGGTGTCTCCATCTTTAGGTGTATGATTATTTAGAGCAAACTGCACATGATGAGTGATTGATGAATTCGTAAGTATCAAACGAGATACTTAACATCATCAATAACAGGCCATCTTCACTCGTTCAACTTTACCAGCTGGTAATTTCGAAAACATGATAAATTCACTATTTTAATGCATGGGATTAATGTGTTGCATTTGGATAACTCCGTATCATTAGATAGCTTACATGTTGAGATTGCTAATTAGTAGTTAACGTCTTTAATGTCTCTTCTTACTTCATAATTAAAATAAACCTCTGCCATACTTTTCAAATCATATCATGTCACTGAAATCACCCTTTCATTAACGTGCTATTTTGATTTTTTTCTTGAGGTTCTGATATCTATATGTTTGTCTCTTGACGTATGCAGATGATAGATAGACTGCCCAGTGTAGGTCATATAAGAAATATTTTAGGCAAATGTTTTATTTTTGTACATAGTATGAGAATCATGGTTTCCCTTCCCTAAATGCAAATAGGGAAGTAAGTGTAAGAGTATATAATTTATATGCACAGCGGGAGCATAATTATGGATCGAAAAAACTTATATATTAACATGGTAATATTAAAACTAGAATCAAAAGTACTAATGTCTTGAAGCTTTCACAAAACTCATTCAAAGCAAGATGATCCAAGACTTGCAGTTTCTGTTGTTTCCTAATTGATTTCTCAACTGGTTTCTTTGAATGGACAAGAATTTCTATGGGAAAGGGATGATTTTCTCTATGATTTTTCCTCTATTTATACTCACTGTTCCACTTACAGATGATCAGATGGGAGAGGGACAAAACGTTCTGGACATTTAGGGCCAATTAAGGGCAATCAAAAGCCATCAAAACCCAATTAATTATTAAAAGTTTTTATTCTTTTTCTAAGACAAAATATCTACTCTTAAACTAGTATTGAAATATTAAAAAAGAAAAAATTATGAAGATCAGTAATTAATTATACCTCTTCCGAAACACTCTATTTAGTTTTCAAAATTGATTAAGTAATCACGCATAGTAGAGACTGCAGACTCATCAACTAAAGCTTCGAATTATAATATTAATTCTCAAATGAATGAATTATCATCTCATAATAAATTGTAAATTATTTCATTAAAAATTTATACTTGTATTTAATTTTAAAATTTGTTATTACATCTTATTTAATTATTATTGTGCTTAACTTATTTCACATGATGAATGTAAAATCCACTTGCAGGATTTTCACATGAAAACTTATGAGTAATCATAAAGGGGTGTTTTCCATCTCATGTTTGAAACATGGTTCTATCAATTAATTATTATTTCACTAATGTGATTTGCCATTATGCAATCTATTAGAAATATACTGACTCATAAGAGAGCCTCACATTCTAATAGATTTAAATAATGAATTATAATAATTATATTAAGATTAAGAGTATAAACACATGTAATGGATTAGAGAAGTTGTTTATAAATATTCAGAATATAAATGAATCTCTACATCCATTCAATACACATGGAATATAATGTCTTAGCACAAGAAGCTGGAATCTTATCATTCTCATAATTAAGATCAAATTATATTTAATTTTGTGCTACAATCACCAAAATGTTTGTCTTACTTCACCTTTGATAGTGAATATTAATTTATAACTTATAAGAATATACAATTTTGATCTTTTATGTATGAGTTAAATAACTTCATACACAAAAATCATCTACTATATAAGTAATGGACACGCATATTAAGACAATAACCTATTCAAATAATTTAAAACTTTATTATATTAAAAAAAATAACCTTTACAAGAGATTAAAATGTAATACTATCACCTAACTATATGATTAATACAAGGGAAAAGGGTCAAAAATGCCCTTAAACTACATGAAAGGAACAAAAATGTCTTTCATTTTATACTTTGGTCAAAAAATACTCTTGTCATTGATACTTTGGTCCAAAAATGTCCTTATTGTAGGGATGACAATTTCAACCCATATAAGATAAAATGAGTTCATTTAACCCATATTTATTTTAGTGGATCACTCATATTTTCAAAATGGGTAAATCTGGGTTGATCTATCTTAAGAGCTCATACAAATATGGTCAAAATGGGTAAAATATGGGTACCCATATAGACACATAGATCCCCCACTCATAATTTAAAAAAAAAAATTGCACTAAAAAAATTTGTGTGCATGATTTTTTTTATTTTTCTTAGAAAATTTGGGGGCGGGAGTGAGGATAAGGGAATGGGGGGTTAGGGGTACGCATCGGTCGGTTCGGTTCGATTTTATGTATTATGGGTTCGATTTTCGATTTTTAAATATGTTAAACCAATAGCAAATCAATATGATATTTTTTATCGATTTTCATTTATCAATTTTTGGTCCTTAACGGCTCGATTTTTAATTTACCCAATAAAAAAATACTCATAAAATAAATATATGATTCTCTAACTATTTGATGCAATACGATGAGATACAGTAAAACAAACAAATCAATTGAACATCTAAACTTAATAATATGCAATATTTGACCTCATATTCTAATTTATTTTCCAACAAAAGAGTTATACATTGGAAACTAAGCAAATACATGATTTACGAGTAACGATTTAGTATCAAGCGATGTTAAATTATTAATATTTAATATTTATGAAAGGATAAAATAGTAAATTATTATAGTTTTAATGAGTTATCAATTTACTCAATAACCCAATACTAAAAATCAAAACCAAACTGATAACCCGATAATTGTTTTTGTAAAAATCATTAAAAACCTGTTAACCCGATAACAATAAACCAATAATATTTTTTTCGGTTCAATTTATCGGAAGGTTTGATTTTTACACCCCTATGGGGGGTAGGGTGAAAATGTGGGTTGGAGGAGGGAGGACGGAAGTGGGGAGGTAGGGTGAATTTTTTTTTATTGAAAAAAATAATTTTTAAAAATTTAAAGGTAAGTTTTAATATTGAAGTAGAAAAAATCTAGATGAGGGTTGGGGGTGAGGTGGGAATAGGTGGGTGATATGGTATTGAAGTAGAAAATTTTTTAAAAAAAATAATTTTTTCAAAAATAACTATTTGGGAGTAGGGTTGGGATGATAGGGGTTGAGTATTAACAATCAAACTTTGATTTAATTTTTTTTTTTGGCTTTAAGAGATTAAAGTGGGTTGAAATCATTTTTACCCAAACCATATTTGACCAAATCCATATTTAACCATATTTTATATGGATGGATTGTGATCCAATCCATTTTGGCTCAACCCATATTCAATCCATCCAAATCCGATTCAATCCACCCATTTGCCACCTCTACTTGTAACTCTTGTAACTTCCAACGCATAATTCCTCTATTCATTTATCTACATTATTATCCACATTATTCTTATTCAAGACAAGGATGAATTTCTCACCTATAAATAGTGATGTTTCTTCCTTTGTGAAGTAGATATGAGAGTAGAAAAATGAAAAGTATGGATAAATATTGTAGTGTGGTGATGTATGCAATAGTGAAAGAGAGAGTTGAGACTAATGAAAAATAGAGTATTTGTATGTTGAAGGAAGGTGTTTTTGTGTGGAGCTTAAGACTTTTCAACTAATCCCGAGTTGTTTGAGTCATACAACATTGTTGGGCTGTTGTATGTTGGAGGAGACAAGTCAAGAGATGTACTGTTGGATCGGTGTAAATTATGTCGCAGTGGGCTTGAATGTTCTTAAAGAGAGCGAGATATCCGCGCCTCAACCTGAATGAATTTTTGTTCAATTTTGTCATTTTATTTTCAACTGTAATTTATTGTAAGTGTGGTATATTACACCAACCGTATACGTATTTTATAATTTGCTAGTATAGTTAGTCATCATCGATAAGGTAAATTTTTTTTATTTATACGTAGTTCATGAACTAAATATGTATTGAAATCTTTAGTAATAACTAAGGGTGGCAGCGGACCGGGTTTTCTCCGGTCTGGACCGGTTCCGTTCCGGTTCCTGGTTCCGGTAAAACCGGTCCGGTTGAACCGGTACCAAATGGTACCGCAACAGGTACCGGAACGACCCAGGAATTTTACCCGGTTGTTCCGTTCCGTTAGTTCCAGTTCCGGACCGGTACTGTTCACCAACGGCTATAATGTCGTTTTACACCCAAAATAACTGTTGGGGGCCCACCACTAACGGCTCTTTGGCCTCCCCTCCCCCCCTTTACACCCCCTACCCCCTTACCCCCCTAACACTATAAATATAACCATTTTTCTTCAATTTTTCCACAAAACAATTCTCCTCTCTTACATTTTCTCTTACTTATTCTTTATAAAATTTATTTTGTGGTATTAATTTGTTGGAGTTTGGAGGTTTTTTTTGAAGTAATTGGCATTTGGCAAGCTTCAATTGACATCTCTCAATTTCGACTTTTGGTTATACGTCTGCTTTTA
>JBCEWC010021584.1:0-10400 GCA_038996855.1 Solanum aculeatissimum | reverse complement strand
AATTGGTGATAACCCAAACGAAGATCTATCTTGGAGAAATAAGTAGCTCCTTGAAGTTGGTCAAACAAATCATCAATTCTAGGCAACGGGTATCTATTATTAATGGTTACCTTGTTCAATTGTCTATAGTCAATACACATCCAGAGATACCCATCTTTCTTCCTCACAAACAACACCGAAGCACCCCAAGGTGAAATGCTTAGTCTAATATACCCCTTTCTAACAAGTCTTTCAATTGATCTTTCAATTCCTTTAACTCCACCAGGGCTATACGATAAGGAGGGATAGAAATAGGTTGAGTATCCGGAAGGAGGTCTATACCAAAATTCACTTCTCTATCGGGAGGAATACCGGGTAAGTCCTTGGGAAACTCATTTACCACCGGAACCGATTCAAGCCTAGGTGACTCGCCCTCCACATCTCTAACTCGCACAATATGATAAATATACCCCTTGCAAATCATCTTTCGAGTTTTAAGGTAGGAAATAAACCGACCCTTAATCACGGAATCACTACCCTTCCATTCCAATACGGGTTCATTAGGAACTTGGAACTTGACTTGCCTAGTTCTACAATCAATTGAGGCATATGATGCATGCAACCTATCCATCCCAAGAATGACATCAAAATCATACATTTCAAGTTCTACAAGGTCACCGAGGAACACTTTATGCAACACCGACACGGGAAAACCCCTATACACTTTCCGAGCCACAATAGAATCACCCATGGGAGTATACACTGAATAAGGTTCCCTCAAGGTTTTGGAACTCACACCAAATTTAATACCCAACAAAGGAGTCATAAAAGATAAGTTTGCACCCGGATCAAGTAAAGCATAAGCATCAAAGTTAAAGATTTTCACCATATCTGTCACGATGTCCGGAACTTCCTCCACCTCTTGATGGCCATGGAGAGCATAGGAACGGTTGTTCCTAGGAGCACCATCAACCGGAGCCTTTGGCGACCCTTGACCACCGGGAGCCACTTGATCTTTCTTGGCACCCCTAGGACATTCGAAAATCTTATGGTCTAAACCACCACATCCATAGCAAGCACCCGATGCCCTTCTACAATCACCCATATGGTGTTTTCCACGTTGACCACAAAGAGGAATCCGGGGACCACCCCCAATTTGTGCCTTAGGAGGAGGTACTCTCAGATTAGCAACCTCCCATTAGAACCTTGGCCTTGATGGAATCGGACAAAACCACCCCCATCTTTAGAATTGGAGAACCCACAATCGAACCGGGCTTTCTTAGCTTCATGCACCCTTCTTTCCTTAAGTTTATCTCCCTCAACTTTCTCGGCATAAGTCATGAGCCGAGAGATATCAATGTCACGGATGAGCATAGCGGTTCTACACTCTTTCACCACCAACTCTGAAACACCCGAAATAAACTTATGCATTCTTTCACGAGGATCGGACACAAGCATAGGAGCATATTTAGAAAGTTTAGTGAACTTAAGGGCATAGTCCCCCACTATCATGTTACCCTGTAGGAGATTTATGAACTCAGTCATCTTAGCCTCTCTAAGCTCAAGAGGAAAGAACTGATCAAGGAAGGCCATCTTGAATTCTTCCCATCCAACCTTAACATCCATTATCCTCTCAACAAGTCATTCGTTGTACCACACTTGGGCCACATCCTTAAGTTGGTAAGCCGCTAACTCCGCCTTCTCCTCCAAATCAACACTCATAATCATCAACACTTTGGTGAGTTCATCAATGAACTCTTGAGCATCTTCATCAACTTTAGAGCCAAAGAACTCCGGAGGGTTGATACGGGTGAAATCCCTCACCCTTGAAGCCGGAGTACCAAAGTTCACGGGATTTACCGGATGGGCTTGGTTGGCCACAGCTTGGGCCAACATGGATACCACATTTCTAAATTCGGCAAGTGACACCTGCTCCTCTACCGGTGCCCGAGGAGCTTGTTCCTCAATTCCAAGAGCCTGACGGGGAAGGGGAGCTCTTCTGGGAGGCATGTTCTGAAAGAGCGACAAGAACCAAGAGTTTAGAGAAATCTCATAAAGGGTACAAGACACCATACAAGACACAATGAAGTGATAAGTTCCTAAAACATCGTCGTAGCCTCTCACTCATAGGTATGGCACGCATCACACCCATGAACGAGACTCTAAGTGACGCGACATGTTAGACTCCAAGGATCATTGCAAACCTAGGGCTCTGATACCATCTTTGTCATGACCCGGATAGGGGCCTAGATGTGACATGGCGAAAGAAGACCGGAAAACCCTCGATCAAGCCATCATAACATCATCACACACATCATCGATTTGGAAGTGCAGAAGTAAACACATAACACATAAGCTTTGAGAGAAACGGGCCTTTAGACTCAAGATATGGGGATGTTGCCGGGAATAGGATAAACATGGATTCACATATCACATAATAATTATCTCTAAGGGGACGGGTAAGTAGGACTCAAGCTATGGGGCACACCGGGGTTATGGGACTTTCCACATAAGCGCATAATCAACACACAATCCCAACATCAAGACATAAGCATAATCATTGCCATTTCCATAATCAAGACTCATAAGCATAACATTCCCATAATTATAATATTCAACAATTACAATCCAACGTAGAAGAGTTTAGTTTATACAACAAGCCTCTACATAAGATAAGCGAGGCCTCAACATAGTTTGAGGCTCACCCTCAATACATAAGTAATAAAAGTAAAAGCAATACTAGCTAGATAAAAAGTGACTACTGCCCTGAACAAAATGGCTCACCATAAGTAATAGGCTTCAAGATGATCACACGTCGTTCGATGGAATATATAAGTCATCTCCGATCCCTACTAACATGTAGACAAGAGTATGGGTTAGCTTAATAAAGTACTAAGTATGCGGGCATGCAATGCATAGGCACATGAACCTATAACAACCAAGATGGCAAGGGAACATATATAGAAGTGAATATAAGAAAGAACATTATAACGATATGCTATGAAACTCATGATGCATGAAATGCCATGATGCTCATAATATAGAGGAGATGGAACCATTACTGACATCCAAATCCATGTGAGCTATAACATGAACTTGCCCAATGAAAGCCCTTCCATTGGATCAGAGGTAATTACTTGCCAGGGGTAATCCACACCACACCTTAAGGGTCTCCCATTTCGGTGTGATGGCCACCTTTCTTACGGGTCTCCCATTTCAGAAGGGCTTACATAACATAGCATATCATATCATATCAAAGCATACCTTACGGGTCTCCCGTTTCGGTAGCAACCTATGGAGGCACATAGTTTCGGAAAAGGAGTGGGACCCTTGGGGATAGCCCAATTACTACTCTAATCCTTCTCGGTACTAAGTCATCATCCCACAAGAATACGTATACATGTACATTCTTTTAAAATGGAAACTTGACACTTGAACATCAAATCATACATACTTGGGCTTAGAAGCCAAACATACTTTCAATACTCTTATACAAACTTAACAAGAGTCAAATATCTTTCATAGTCATGCATCATGGGCTAAAAAGCCAAACAAATTTTCATGTCAACCTTCATGCATAAGAGTAGCTCCATTCTTGTCATATCATATCATATCATATTTGAGCAAGAACCCATGTTGCTCAAAGAGCCATATCATAGACTTAGTGTTATCACAACTTAGTCAAACCCAGACTTGTTCAAAATCATAGTTATAGACATGTTTGGGACTTAGCCCACATGAAAACTTTCATCATAAATCCATGATTCATGCATGTAATGCTATGAGGAACAATGTGAATAGCATGGGTAATGAAATTCAAACCTTGAATTCAAATCAAGAGTGGTTCATGAGAAATTCAAGTCAAACCAACCTTCCAATCATTATTTAGAAAATACCCATGCATAAATCAAGAGTACAAGGGACATGCATAACTTGATCATCATCAAAACCATTAAACCTTCATGAAATTTAAACTCAAACCAACTTTAAATCACCTAATTTCTACAGCACATAATCCCAATAAATTAAATACTTCAAAATTTAGAGAACCCAACCTTAATTAAAACTTAAAAATCAAATTTAAAGAGGAGGTTTCTTGAGTCTTCATGGATGAAAGGGAATCCATGAATCAAACCCACAGACCTTGAAATTGACCAAGAGAATTGAAGAATTTCACAAGGATGATCTTCCCCAAATTTCTTCAAGCTTTCAACAATTGAGGTCAAGAGAATTTAAAAAATTTCAAAGTTTAATGGAGAGTGTTAGAATGGATGAAAAGGGTTTAGGGTTAGGTTTAGAGGGTTTAGGGGACCTTAGAAAGCCTAAAAAGGGGCATAGGATTTAATTAAACTATGAATTAAACATTAATGAAACAGACTAACCCCTAAAATACAGTGCCACACAGAAGGGATAAAATGCCCATACAATGGCACACGGTCCATGTACCTGACCGTGTGACCATACTTGACTTCGTCTTCGACTTGAACTCTCGGGGACTTTCTGGATCACTTCACGAGAGGGTATCACAGACCATGTGGCTTCACATGGACCTTGTAATGGTCCGTGGAGACATACTTGGCTCGGAGTCCAGCCCCACAAGCTGGCCAACACACTGCCTCACCTCACTGGACCTCTCACGGCCCGTGTGGAGTCTCATGGACTGTGGGGTGGTCCGTGGGGTTTGCCTTGGTCCATGGCTAGGGTCCTGGCCACCAGGAGCCTACTGTAACCTCCCACGAACACCCACATGGACCGTGGACCTTCACATGATTTCTGGTCCTGTCCTTGGACCATTTCCAGAACTCATTTCTAGCGTCCTTCAAATTACGGGCAGTCTCACTGTTGATTGAGTGAAACCAGTTGTGTTGCGAAGATAACTCAAAGAGCTTCAATTTGGTTTATTGTAACCCACACAGTTCATCCTGTACCAAAATTTATGATTCCTCAAAGTACACTACCCAAACGGCCTCTCTATGACACCAAAAGGTCCGTTTTGAATTCAGCCACTTAAACTCAACCCATGGCTACAAAAATTCAACCATGACCAGTAAAACACTATCCAAGACCAACCATTAAGAAGTTCAAAAATTTTTAGGTTGTTACAAATGGAAATAGGTTGAGTATCTGGAAGGAGATTTATGCCAAAGTCCACTTCTCTATCGTGAGGAATGTTGGGCAAGTCTTCGGGAAACACATCGAGAAATTCATTAACTACCAAAACCGATTCAAGCTTAGGCGACTTACCCTCCACGTCTTTAACCTTTACAATTTGGTAGATACACCTCTTATAAATCATTCTTCGGGCTTTGAGGTAGGAAATAAATTAACCCCTAACCACGAGATCACTACCCTTCCATTCTAACATCAGTTCATTAGGAACTTGAAATTTGACTTGTCTAGTCCTACAATCAACCAAGGCATACGAGGCATGCAACTAATCCATCCCAAGAATAAAATCAAAGTCATACATCTCAAGCTCCAAAGATCACCGGGGAAAACTTTATGCAACACAGAAACAGGACAACCCTGATATATTTTTCGAGAAATAATAGACTCACCCACGGGGGTATACACCGAATAAGGTTCCCTTAGAATTTCAGGGCTCAAACCAAATTTAATAGCCAACAGAGGAGTCACAAAAGATAAATTTGCACCCGGATAAAGTAAAGAATAAGCATAAAAATCAAAGATTTTTAACATACCAGTCACGACGTCTGGAGCTTCTTCCACCTCCTGTCGAGCATGAAGTGCATAGAACCTGTTGTTCCTGGGAGAACCAAAAACCTGAGCCTTCTGCTGCCCTTGACCACAAGGGGCTGCTTCATCTTTCTTTGCACCCCTTGGACAGTCAAGAATCTTATGGTCCAAACCCACACACCCAAAGCAAGCACCCGAAGCTCTCCTACAATCACCCACATGGTTCTTCCCACACTGGTCACAACAGGGAATTCGTGGACCACCCCCAATCTATAACTTAGGGTAAGGCATCCTTGGGTTATCAAACCTCACATTCGAACCTTGGCCCTATTGGAAATGACCAAATCCACCACCACCCTTAGAGTTGGAGAACCCACCATCATACCGGACTCTCTTAAAGTCGTTCACCCTTCGCTCCTTGACCTTTTCACCCTTAATTTGTTCAACAAAGGTCATGAGTTAAGAGATATACATGTCCCTAATGAGCATAGCGATACGCCATTCTTTTCCCACTAAGTCAGAAACACCCGAAATGAACTTGTGCATTCTTACATGGGGATCAACTACTAGCATAGGAGCATACTTTAAAAGCTTAGTGAACTTGAGAGAATAGTTCCTCACAGTCATGTTACCTTGCTTGAGGTTGATAAATTCGGTCATCTTGGCTTCTCGAAGTTCAAGAGGGAAGAAACGGTCCAGAAAGGTCATCTTGAACTCTTCCCAACCAACATTAATATCTTCTATCCTTTCCACTAACCACTGATTGTACCACACTTAAGTTACATCCTTCAACTGATACGCAGTTAACTCAACCCTCTCCTCAGAACTAACACCCATGACCATCAACACCTTTGTAAGCTCATCAATGAACTCTTGGGCATCCTCATCAACCTTTTAACCAAAGAACTCTAGAGGACTCATCCGGGTGAAGTCCCTCACCCTAGAAGTTGGAGTGCCACTATTTGTGGGATTAGTTGGCTAGGTTTGATTAGCCACCACCTGAGCCAACATGGATACCACATTTTAAAACTCGACGTGAGTCACTGTTTCCTCAACAAGCTCGCGAGGGACTTGTTCCTCAGGGACAGGAGCCTGTTTGGGAAGGAGAGCTCTTCTGGGAGGCATCTTCTGAAAGAGCAACAAGAATACTCTATTTCAGGAAATCTTTCATAACAGCTCACAGCACGACATAAAGGGACAATGAGGTGAGAAAATTCTTAAAACGTCATCATAGCCTCTCGCTCATAGGCATGGTGGGCATCACATCTATGAACAAGACTCTAAGTGACACGGCATGTTGGACTACAAGGATCATTTACAAACCAAGGGCTATGATACCATCTTTGTCACAACTCGAAAGTAGGGCCTAGATATGACATGGCAAAGGAGAACTCGAGAGTCCTCGATCAAGCCATCATCACACACATCATCGGTTTAGAAGTGCATAAAATAAACAAATAGCACATAAGTCTATGGGATTTTGGGGCTTTGGGCTCAAGCTATGGGGATGTTGCCAAGAATGGGATAAACATGAATCACATAGCACATAGCAATTACGTTCTAAGGGGCGGATAAATATGACTCAAGCTATAAGGGCAAGCAGGGTTAGGGACTTTCCACATAAGCACATTTCCAAGCCAATCATATCATAATAGCATAAGTGGAAACGGAAGAATAACATAAGATGTCATCACTTAACATAGATAGCCATATCGTTACAAGTATCACATAGCATAACGTTCAATAGAGTCAATATGTCCAACAATGCCTTTACATAAGATAAGACAGGGCCTCGACATAATCCAGGCTCACCCTCAAGTGATAAAGTAAAGAAACATAAAGTAAAGACAAGGTAAATGAAAGTAGGTGTTTCCCTTGGAACATAGGGCTCACCACAAGCAATAACTTCAAGAATCTCGATTTAGCCATCTAACGGAGGATGAAAGTTAACTTCGGTCTTTTTATGATTAAAACATGTAGAAAAAGAGTATGGGTTAGCATATAATAATGCACTAAGTATGTGGGAATGCAATGAATATGAACATGAGCCTACAACCAAGCTAAATGATAAGGGCACATACATAGAAGGAGAATATAAGAAAGGATAATATATCAATATGCCATGAAATACATGATGCATGAAATGCCATAATGCTTATAGTATAGGGGATGTGACCATAACCGACATCCAAACTCATGTGAGCTACAACATGAACTTGCCTAATGAGGCCTCCCATCGAATCGTAGAAGATTACTTGCCAAAGGTAATCTACACCACACCTTATAACCTAGTCATTTCGGTGTGATGGTCACCTTCCTTACGACCCAGTTATTTCGAAAGGGTTTCCATAACATATCATATCATATCATAACATACCTTATAGGCCTCCCATTTCGGTAGCATACCTATGTTGGCACATAGTTGAGGGAAAGGAGTGGGACCCTTGGGGATAGACCACTTACTACTCCAATCTTTTTCGGTGTTAAGTCTCATCCCACAAGAATACGTATACATATACATACCTTCAAAATGGAACGGATACACTTGACATCATAACCATGCATAATTAGGCTTAAAGGTCAAATTATTTGCTTTACTTTCATGCATACTTGATCGAAGGTCAAATACATTTCATAATAATGCTTCATTGGGCTAAAAAGCCAAATACACTTTCATGTCAAAATTCATGCATAAGAGTAGCTCCATACTTGTCATATCATATTGGTGTAAACACCCATGGTTGCTCAATGAGCCATATCAAAGACATTATGTGATCACATTCTTGTCATAACTCATATTTGTTAAAAATCATTGTCATAAACATATTTGGGACTTAGCCCACATCATAACTTTCTTGAAATTCATGTTCTTGCATGCAAATGCAATTATTAATGATGAGAATAGCGTGGGTACTAGAATTCATAATTTAAATCCAAATCAACAAGAATCCATGAGAAATTTCTAGTTAAATCAACAATTAAACCTCAATTTAACATTACCCATGCATAATTTAAATAGTAAGGGGAAATGCATACTTGTACCATCTTGAAAGTAATTCATCAAATAGGGGCTTAATTCATTTTAAAATCATTAAATAATAACAGCCCACACTTCAATTTCACTAAATCGTCCTTAAATTAAAATACCTATTTCAAGAAAATCATAATTTCATCAAAAATTGAGAAAAGAATTTTGGGTCTTCATGGTTGAAAGAGGAACCATGAATCAAACCAACATACCTTGAATTTAACAAGAAGATTGAGAAGATTTTGATGAAACTTGAATTTCCCCCAATTTCAAGCTTGGTCTTCAATGGTGGATGAGAGAATTTGGGAGGTGAATTGAGAGCTTGGATGAATTAAAATGGTTTAGGGTTCAATTTAGGGGTTTTAGGAGACTTTAGAAAGGCTAAAACGGCCCTAGGGATAATTACAATTACCAATTAACCATTAATAAAATGGAGAAATTAATTGAAACAGTCGTTGACGGAAGCATACACAAGGTTTGTGTAGTGGTTCACGGACCATGAACCCTACCGTGTGACATCACTTGGTTTACGCCTTGGCTTGAAATCTTGGGAGACTTTCTGGATCACTTCACGATAGGACTCATGGTCCATGAAGCTACACACGGAACGTACACTGGTCCGTGGAGCCTCACTTAGTCTGGAGTCCTGGACATGGGGTCTAAGAAGTCTCTAGACACCCCACGAAGGGACCTCACGGACCGTGAGGCATCACACGGATAGTGAAGTGGTCCGTAGAGCTTCACTTGGTCTGAGGCCTTAGTTCAACTCCCCTGGGACTTACTAGATCAATCCACGGAGGCCGTTCATGGGTTGTGAGCCTTTCCACGGCTCGTGGATCCTCTCGTATGGCCCTGCCTTATCCACATAGGCTCTCTCTTTCCAAAACACCTTCAACCACGGGCAGTCCTACCAAAATGGTCAACACTTCCATATACAAACTCTGATTTGAGTGAAACTAATTGCGTTGCGAAGATAACTCGAAGAGCTTAACTTTGATAGGTCATAGCCCACATAGTTCACCTCATGCCAAGAGATATAGCTATTCAAAGTCGGTCTTCTTACATAGTTTCATACAAAACTCTCCCAACATTATTCCTTTGAATACGACCACTTAAATAGAACTCATGATCATCACTACAGAGCTATAACAAGTTCAAAACGGACCTTGATCCACTAGTATGAATTTCAAAAAAATTTGAGTCGTTACAGATTGTAAAAGGACAATGGATCTTTCTCATAAAGAGACAATTCTCATTTGAATGGATCATAAAGGTTTTAATGAGCTACTCATATTATGATGAAGTAATGTTTCAAAGCTTATGAATGTTATATGCATATGGTTATGTTTATTAATATCCCGTAGAATTTGACTTAGCACCGAATGGGACATGAGGGTGGGTTCGATAAGAGAACTCTAGTAGCAATCTCATGCCTTATAACAATGTGCAACCATAGGGCCCTTGTAGGCCAACTAGTGTATCTACAAAGATCAAATGATAAAAGAATGATGGAATGCATATGTTGACGGAGTCTCACCTGCCAAGTAGTCTCCACGACACATGTAGGGGGTTATATTGGAATCCATGTTATATCTCACATGGTATTATATGTCAGTTGTAGTCTCCTCCCCCATATGTATGTGTATATATATATATATATATATATATATATATATATATATATATATATGCTTAT